>JAODTT010170991.1:0-13928 GCA_025400115.1 Pentamera pediparva
CAGATTGACATTCTGGTATTAGAGATAAATGAATGCTATCAATAACAACTTGCAACTGTAGTATCAAACTGTTATCTGCTAGTTTAAATTGGTTGGATTCATTGAACATATCCGACCCACCTCACAAGTCCCTTATATTCCGGGCTGTTGCAAATATATGAGTGAGAAGGGGTTTAGGTAATATACCCGAAGATTGGAGCTTATTGCAGAAACAGAACTAATTTGCATACTGATAGAAAAGTACTTACTAAAATACAAAGCACGTTAAGTCTTCAAAATTAGCCTAGTTAAAAAACGATCGACGAATCGCTATTATTCGTGTCTTGATATTTAGGAACATGAAGCAATCTTGGAAGCACTAATGGACACCACACGACCGTCATCAAATCACTCTGGTTGATCTCCCAATCTTAGGGGAGGTATTCTGATGAAATGAAAATCCAAAGCAGCGTTCTCGAAGCTATGTTTCATAGAACCGTATTGGCGCCATCGTATCTGTTCAGTTTAGTTTCATTCACGTTGTAAGAATCTGCCGTTGCGGTGGAGCACGTGTAATAGGAACCAACATATATCTTGCAGTAGAACAGCTGTGATGGGGAACCATATACTATGACCACGGTATTCAACATGTCGGGGTAGTGAAACCGAAATCATCCACTATGCAGGATTGGACCACATAGTCCTAAACTTCAATGGCTGGCGATGACAAAATGGTATAAATGGGCATATTGATTCATGTCAACAGCTCATTATTCATATGTGTTTTATCATTTCATGCTCAATATAAAAAATCGTTGAAATAGTAAAAACGAGAGTGAATGATGTCGGATGAAATAAATTATGCCACATTTGTTTAAAAAACCATCTCATAAATGGAGGGTTGAAATTATGAATAAGTTAAATAGAGTTTAACGACCCAGTTCATAACCCCATCTAGTTTGAAGCCCCATGCACTGTCGTCTGCTGGCAAAAGTTCCCACATCGCCGCTACCCGTCTGATTTGGCGTAATGAAACGGGCGGCGACAGAATTTAAAATTCGGCACAGCCGGCTAGGGGGTTCTAAAGCCCCCCAGTCGCCTGTTGCTCTGCGTTCCAACATTTCCGCCGCACGTTTGATTTGATGGAATCGAACGGGCGGCGACAATATTGGAACTCTGACCAGGAAACGACAGTGTGGCTTCAACCAGAACCTAATGAGGCGAGCGTGTAAGATTCCTGCTCCCAAGTGGAGTCACTTCCCCCACACATGAGCGTGGTGGAAGAGTTGATACCGAGGTTTGAACCAGGGATCTTTGTCACCGCAGGGGGACACTCTACTGTTCTGCCACCTCACCTCACCTCTTATAACTGGAGGCTAAAATACAGGGCTATCCAACAGAAGACAACATCAAGAAGATAGTCGCAGAAACCTAATCACCTGAGCAACGTGTGTCTCCTGGGCGTAATTGCAAACCAGCTAAACGTGTTTCTCTCTGGCCATTATTACCCTCTGACGTCAACTTGTAAATCGTGCATACCTTTATCCAACGATCGAAATGTGTCCGATAGTATCGGAGTTTGCAAACTGCTCAACATCTACTCGTAAATTTCTCAACCCAAGCGAGAAACAACAATTCACTGCACTTCACAGTGTCATCAATCTCAGCGCTGACACTATTTCACGAAACGATGCTCTTATAGTTTCCTAAAAGGAAAAAATCGCGTAAGCAGATGTCGCCTTGTCTATAAAACAAGACAAGAGCTAGGAAAGAACAGATAATCTGCTGTGTTGTGCTTTGGCGCTGTCCTCGTACGCGTTGTAGAGTGACATAACGATTTGAGGTAACACAAACACGTATATGGCAGAAATAAGGAGAAGATAGATATGTTAGAAACACGTTGGCTTAGTCGAGAACTGAAATTCAGAAAATCCATATGACAGTGTTCATTATTCAGCAATAACTATGGCGGTAATTAACTGAGCACTGGTATTCCTGTCCGTTTTTTCCAGGGTTCTGTGTATTTTTTCTTCACGACTCTCTTGTGAATATAGCTTCTTGAATCAAATGCGTTGGACAGGGCGCGGCGCACTACGCCATGTGAGGACGATGGCGTCTCGACCCAGCACTACATTTCATAGGAGTGTGGAATGCCGAAATGCGGGAGAAATAGTTATTCCCAAACACTGAAACTTGAATACGTCTGTGCATTTCTCCTCAATTGTCACTAGTCAAGCTATGAAATATGGACAATTCATCATCTCTAATTTATGACAGTTATCCAAAATTTGTTCGATTTTAAAGTTGAACCAGTATTGCGACGCGCCCCCAATTCGTTGGAAGCGATCTCAGCTGGTTGTGAGAAAGTGTCAGAGCACGGAGTTAGGTACTGGAAAGTGAATGTCAACTCTGCTTAGGAATGCTCCGATTGTTTTTACAGCTGTGCGCCTTCTGACTGGTCAATGATCATAACGAATGAATAATGACAAACGATAATAAATAGCAGTACAACTACTGCTGTGGCACAATGAAGCTTTGAAATACCAGATAGTACTCTGTTACCAGTCGTATCGTTAAAAATGCTGCCATACAGTAGTTTCAATAACACCCAGGCACACATCCGACTGCATCATACACAAATCTAATCGTAAAAGCTTGGAACTGTCGGTTATTCGGTTAGTGCATTATCAGAGTTCAATTGTTAGTATTGCGCAAACATGGGTTGCTAGTTCCACAGAAAATGACAATATTGGCAATGACTTACGATGTATCCTTACGAAACCGAGAATGATTACAAAGGTTGATCGGGTAGATGTGTCTATAATTGCGTGGGGTATTTAACGGATTATATTTAGGACCGATAATGACGTCATTCCAGAGGCTCAATGAATCGATGTGTAGCTAAGGTCTATGGAATGGACATAAACGAAATGGGAGATCGAAATATATTCATCACCGGGGACTATGAAACTGAAAGGTGCATTCTCGTTGCTCTTTTGACACCACATAATTGTTCTATAACTGGCCAGTGACGTCGAAATGTCCACGTTATTAGTATAATCACTTCGTTCACAACCACAAACGAGTGGCACAGTAGATACAGGTAAAGTTGGCCATGTTTAACATAAATAATAATGATGATGAACTTTGGCTCCATTTCAATTGTCATTTTCACACAATCCTTCGAATCGTTCCTCTCGACAAAGCTCATTTGCTAAATGAGAACAAGCCATGAAGTTTTTGCCCACAGCTATACGTAGCATATATATATGCCGATATGCTAATTCATTATTGAGTCACCGAAGTTTTTAAGACCGCCGCCTCCTACAGTTAGTTCCTAGGAAGGATTCTCAAGAAAATTGTAATACTGAACGGTTCTGTGAGTATTTAGGCTCTATGGTTTATGTTATTTATTTTGGGTAGTGCTATTTAGACTGTTAGAGATCGGATCAGCTAGGTCGGTAGAGTTTTGGGCTGCATATTGGAATATTGGAGTTCGAATCATGCTGGAGGCTGGTCAGCCTTCTCGATGTGACGTTGAATTCTCTATTGTCATTGTTCCATTCTACCCAGGCGACATGTGGGGACCTGTGACAAAAAGTGTATATGATACTAAAACATGTGAGCGATCAGTTTAAAGAGATATGGTGTGTAAATAACTGACATTGCTCCGATCTGGTCGGTTAGTGAAATCACACAAACATGGGCGCCAATATTTACCATAAGGACCACACTGCCGTCATCACCTAGTTTGATCTCTTCATTTGATCTCATTCTGTTTGCGTGAATCTAGTGTTGCCAAAGCAAGAATTTTCGCAGCCGTGCTCTTGAAATGCACTGTTACAGCAGAACAGTATAACGGGCAACTATGTATACCATGATGGTATCCAATTTCATGGAGTGCTGGAACTACAATTAGTCGAGAATGAAGACATGGGATTAATTTCTTAAACGCTACGACTCGTTAGGTCACTCAGATTCAGAATGAACTTAACTTCATTCACCTTGAAAACAATCACACCGACACACGGGTGTTACATTTTCCTTTGCTCGATATGAAAAATCGCCGAAAAAGTAAGAAAATAAACGAAAATGAAGCTTGCACGATTGCTTAACTTTATTACACCCCCGGCCCCAGGGAAATCGTCGCAGAAACCTTCTGACCACTTGAGCAGGCTCGTGAGAGCCTCTTGTACATAATGATGCAATACAGCCTCCTGCCATCTTTCCCACTGACGTCAACTTGTAAATCTCCAACAATTACCCAGTGATGGAAGTGTGTCCAATTTGTTTTCTCCAAATTTTACCCGTAAATCTCTCTACCTAAGCGAGGCTCCACAATGTCATAAATTACAGTTGTAACACGATTGCGTTCACGAAACGGTGCTTATATTGCTCCTTAAGAGGAAAGAATCGTGCGAGCAGATGTCGCCGTGTCTATGAAAAAACCCATGAGGTTCAAACTCACATTAACAGCAACAGAGGAGAGAATATTTATACACGATGTAGAGTTAAAACTTATAAGGCAGATACTATTAATACAGCTTTACGTCCCTGACATTTTTTAGGATACAAGAAAACGTAGCCAAACTTCCCAAGTATTTGTTAACAAAACAAACTGAAAGAAACATATGGTCAGTCGGAGATTCAGATGCTAACTTAGATTCACATTTAGGTCAAAACTACTTCAAGTAACGTTCTGGTAAGTTGCCCTATATTCCAGTGGATCAGTACAAATGGATCGCGGACGTGTCAGTCTTCATGCATTAACTGCACTTGCAAACTCTAACATTCGGCCAGCTGTAGGCAGCTTCTCCGTTCCATTACCAGCTATGTGGCATGTAGTAAAGTTGAGCACCGATATAACTGTAAGTCATATTCCAGACTGTATATGGCCTTGTTCGTTGCTCTTTCTGGGCCCATGCCTTTTTCATTGTCTGCGCGGGACTCATAGATCTTTACGTTACCTGAGTTGCGCCTCACTCGCAACCTTTGCGAGGGATCACACCACCGATGTATACGCTAAAGAAGGAGATGGCACACTTTGTGATTTGATTATGACGGTGAGCTGTGTGCTGTTGGGAAATATGAGAGCATCATCTGCCGGCACAGGACTACATCGTTACACCACCATCTAACCGAGGACTATATTTATACAGGCGTGCGGGCGAGTTATATCTATCGATCTTAGGAGGTATTTCCTCTCACTGACACGAAAAGACGTCCATTAATACCTCTGTAATTGTTCCCACAGATAGGCATCTGCTGACTGGTCAATGATAGGAACAAACGAATAACGACAAACAATTATGAATCAATGAAAACATACTATGGTGCGTGGAAATGAGAATTATCAAGTACACAAACAGACCTACATCTGACTGAACACAACCACTCACCACAAAGCTTTACAGAACAAGTAGCTGTTCAATGTTGTCCAAAAACATTCACCCTCATCTATGTTATGATATATCGATCTTGAACAATGTATATATATGTTGTAACCTGTCGTTTTGCTGTGTTTTCTCGTTTTTTCAGGAAAGGTGGTGTCAGACATGAAGTAGGCCCATTGCAAATAACACCTCTAGAGCTCAAACCTTTCACAGGTCACACTCAGTGAGATGTCCAGTTAGCACCAAGTATGAGACCAGTTTGTTGATATTCGATAGCCCTACCACATTCCGCATTGTGATAGTTGTAACAATTAGATATTCGTTCCGAATAACCTGGAAAAAGAACATCTGCCTACAAAGTGATCAGGGGTCTCCTGTCCTTTTTTCCCATATTGATATAGGTTGATATCCTTGCTCGTCCTATGGTGTTCCTCTGTTTCTGAAGGTTGCAATGTCCCGTAAGGACCTGTAACACCAAATTTATTTGAATTTTTCAAGTGGAATGAAATCCTCCTGTTTTCGAAGTGTGGAAGATTCAGGTCTTGTACCCAACTTGCTCCCTTTCTTCAGCATTTTGGTTTATGTAGGGTTAGAAACCATGCTTGCCATGCATGCTTTCTCTTCTAGAATTGACATCTTCAAAAAGTATAGAATTGGTTTTCCTAACTGGGAAAACTTCGAAGCCAGAAAGACAGCTGCCGAAGGTCAGTGCGATACAAGCCAGTCGAGCTACTAGGTGACCTTGCGGAGTGGACTTGCCTGTAGAAAGTGGCCCAAGAGTCCCCACACACACACACACAAGGATTCCACGCCCCATTCCAAGCAGCCTCACCAACCTGCATGCACTACCAACGACAGCTGGTGGTGTCCATAGACAGAACCAGAATAACTGAGTAGGTCAGAACCGAGGACGCACAGAGAACTCGTTTTCGTTCGTCAGTAGGCCGAGTTAGTATGTTCCCTGATTCTATCAGAGATTTTTTCCATGTGTGGATATAAGGCTAATGCTCATAACCGCAGTTTAGCACATTGATTCGCCCCGCTATATAATCCACCACTGCACAGTATATATTCAATAAAACAATCGATAGTGTTTTTCGTCAGGCGTGGCGATCCAACTGAGGGGTTTACATTACTTTTTGACCAAAAATATATATCTTATAGGAACTCTGTTTGTAGAATTCTATTTTCATTTTCATTTTCTATATTTACTATTCGCCGATTCTAATTGCTAATTGGGGACGAACTATGCTCCTGTTGACAATTATAACTAAACTGAAGGTACACTAGATAAGCCAAACCAATATTAGGTCACTAGAATTGTTACGACAGTCTGATTCCGACAGTAGGTTACTTGCAGCCTAAAAAATATTATAAAACAATATATCATGGATATCGCAATGTGTATCCCTTGTAGATTACCCACTACAAAATCCGCACATTTGTTCATTTAGATAGACTTGTGAATGTTATTTGGGGATTTTGCTGCTATTTACAACCAGGAAGCCAAAAGGATTAGTGATTCCTTGACTGCATTGATGTCTGTTTACTTCAGATGTCCTCCGACCTGACCCTGGGGGATATGCATACCAGGTACTCAGGCCTGCTCGAGTTATTGTGTTCACAAATCAAAAATTTGCCAGAAGGTCATTTTTACAATTTTCCCGTTGTTTACCGAAATTACCTCTGTTGCATATCAAAGTAGGGTTCCCGTACTCATGACAAAGCTACATACCAAAATTCCATCTTGATCAGACCAACCATTCGTGTTAACAAGGTTTTATACTGTGATCTCTGTTGACCTCAGATTTCTTTTGACCTGACCCCGAAAAAATGGGAATCATGTAATGATTGGAACCCATATACGAAGTATAAGCTATATCCAACCATGTGGGATTGATCTATCGTGTTCACAGGCTAGGCGTCACACACATACATACACACACGATGTCATGAATGCATAGATTCCTTCAACTTCGTCGTCGAGGAATAGAAAAGTATACGCCTCTCGTCACTCCTTAATTGCCAACAACTTCCTAAATACTAACAGTCTAATGCAGCTAACCCTTCAACAGTTCACGAGAGGTTAGTATGTGTAGGGTCTCAGTCCCTTCAGTGAAAGCTACCCACATATAATGAACTCGTAGAGTGACTGATTAGCAGTGTTTAGGTGACTTACAATATAGATACTGAATACCCTGTGTAATTTGGTCCTTCTCGTTATTTTTTCGGTATCTTCTAAAATCCTTCAACTGTAAACCCCTACCTACCATTTCATTGTTTCTACATTTTGATTTGTACGAAAATAATGAGAGTCATCGACACTATCTTCGTCCACCATCTCCCGGAATAGTGATATTCTAATGCAGCTAACACTTCCACAGTTTACGAGATGTTAGTACATGCAGGTCTCAATCAAATATAGCCACACACAATCATAATGAACTCGTAGATTGAGCGGTTAGCGCGGTGAATTCGAGATGACACCACATAGGAACCCTGGTGTGACATGCCACCCCTGTCGTTAAACTATTACCTCGATGCGGATACTTCGATGCGTTATCTGAGCTGTCTTACCTAATCTTCGATGCAACTAATCAAGAGGAGCTCATTGCATCAATTAGATTCAGCCCGTGATGTCAAAGTCCGTCTTTATGTGTATGCCTGATGGGAGTAATTAGATGAACATGTCCCACAACATGTGATCCATAATTGGATGGCGAAGACTTTGATAATACTCTGCTGGACAAATTGTTGATGATAGCACCATCAGTGTATCTGATACCCTGTTATATACGACAAAATAACATGTGCCCTAATCATAATGTCTCTTGGTTATGCATATGTTAAGAGCTGAAGCTCTTCGCTCAACAGCATTGTGTTTGCGTTCGGCTATGAAAGTACTGAGTGTATACTTTAGCACAATCAATATGCAATAGCGCAAATTTGGTATCAAGGGAATAGGGCTGACAAAACAGATGCGATGCTGAGTGTGAAGGTTGGACTTACCTCTCTGAAATCCAAAATCTAGAAAATTATTAGAAAAAGACGTGTCGTTTGGTTGATGATGCTTGGTGGCTGTCTAAGATTGTGCTCCCAAACTGACCGCCTACACGGAATAAGAACAATCAAATTGATATTCTGATTGCTACGGGTTCAGGCCGCCATTTTGATTTCGATTAGTGCTCAGATGATAATCAGAAGCACCCATACACTCAACATAGGGCATATACCTACCGAGTTTAAACTTGTGATCTGATTGAGCTTGATCACAAGGTAGGCATTACACACATACTTACATACAAACGAACAAAACAAACACACACACGCGTCAATGTGTATATTCATTGGTTCCTGAGTTTCAAAAATTGGTGGTCAAATGGCACACGTACCGGTACTTAGCTCACAGTCTGAAAGTTATACCACGGACTAGTCGAATGGGTAGCTAACTTCAGAGTAAACAATTATGATGTATTCTTCGATCTTCGATCAAAAACAATACCTAGACTACCTGAAATACCTGGACTGTTCATGATCCCTTAGCGTTAACGTAAAAATTACATATCTATTCCGCGGCGAACTAAAATCATAAAACCAATATTGCGCAACTCGATGATTGCGACTGCCAAGTCTCTATGACCTTGTGAATTGGGCCTCGGATGGGTTCCCTGACCCAATTCATTAGTGTGAACAGTGGGGGAGTCCGTAACATAGACTCCATGACACGTCTGCTCCAGAATTTGGAGTAGATGCCTTCAGAGTGGCCCCTCTAAACTTTCATTTAACAGGCACGGTTACTCCCCGTGACGAAATTTCAAGTATACAGCAGCTATAGCTGCATCGTGGTATTTGGACCTACATAATGCACTATGGTATGGCCTAAACATGTGCAAGAAGAATATTCGCAATTATCATATGTTACTGATCAGCTGATCGGGCAATCATGCAGATAGTCGTTTAGGGTACACATAAAAGGCATGGACGTCAATCCTGGGGGGTGGGGATACTTCCCACCCCACCCCCCAAACACTTCTTGGGGATGCTCCCATTGACTTACTTTCCACACAATGTTTTTCGGCGGCGAGGTCACCCCCCTCTCACCCCCAAACCTTCGAACATGGGTTAACGCCCATGGTAACAGGGATTGTAGACTTTATTCAATTCATTTGACCACTCAAAATCAAGCTTTTGTCCAAGCTTGTGGCTTTGTGGAATGTGCCTCAGTAACCGTTATTACGCAATTGCAAATTATATGTTCGATACCACACTCAAACGAACGTTCCTATTAAAAGACAGTTTTCATGGAGACCACTGGCAGAAAGTTAATGTAATTTCCTCAATTAACACTGGTTGTTGGGATGATAGATTATTGAAGTGTTGTACGGTGTGCACTGCCGCATTACCTACTACGATACTACGTGTGCTCGTAAGAGAGTGATCGACTATCGTTTCAGGAGCAGACAAAGGAAACTACAGTTCATAATTATTCATTTGAACATCCCGACTGACATGCGAGGTGTATATGACCCAGCGTTAGAACCAGTTCTCTACATAAATAGATTGTTGAACTTAGCGTGTCCTCTGTGCACAGATATTGGATTCCCCCGCGCCTCATCAGTTTGGATTCACATGGGTTTGTTGACCTAATTACGAAGATTACTCACAGTGGGATGAAAGTAACATGACCTTCAAATAACATCTGTCGTGGAATCTAGAACTCTCGCCTGTATACGTTAACCGTGTTAGATATACTGCAAACCATTTTCATAATTTGAAACATTCGCAATTTGGCGTCCACGTGTTATACTCACCTGTGATGTTTTGTATAAATTTGTGCTGTTGTAAACTTACAGTATGACTCTTTTGTGTTTAGTGGATTTTATGCCTTTTTATGTCAATATTGTTGCGAAACTTGTCTACCGCTGCTCTCATTGAAACTATGGTTCTGATAACTTCTGTGTCGGATGCCTGCACCACAGCTGGTAAGCAAACATTGTACCAAGAAAGCGTGCACGGATGTCTCGCTTACCCATCGGGGGATACTTATACTGGAAATACATCTGTGTTGACGGATGGTGCAGCATTAAACAAACATCAACAAACCGATATTAGTGTTGTATGACAGATGGGAGAGACCACATATGCCTATAAATTGAGGACGATGCATAAAAGATTAATGTTGACTACACATGGAAGCTCCGATACCTCTCGCAGCCGAGTCTGTGGTATATTGAAGTTATGAGTGTCGTCTAATGTGTGATCAATTTTATTTGCTAGCACGATCTGTCAAACACGCCTGCATAGAATAATATCATAGATTGTATGTTTGTATTTGTACAATATATAATTTAACTGTATTTCGGGAAGGGAAAAGGTCACCTGAAGTCAACAGGTCATAATTTCATTTCTGCTTAGGTCATTGATTTGCTGTTATGTAAGTAGACCGGTTTTAACAGTCGTGTGTAGATCTCCCTGCAAAGAATAGGCCTACTTGATGTGAAATTATTTTTCAAACATCTCAATGAGATGATTGGACTACTGGTGTGAATTCAGAGCAAATTAATATCATCGTTGATAGTTCAATATAGGAATATGCGCAGCTACTCCGTGACGGGTGTCACCAATACCCCTTCGTTGTTACCTGGAGTATCTCTAAAGCGCTTAGTCGTACTAACAATTCTATCACTGAGCTCACCAATGACGTGTATACATAGGAACATGTAACCTAGTGTATCATGTTGATTCTAGCGCTGCCAACATTTGTTGTTGGAAACGATCGATAAATTTTTCCCAGGTGAATGCAACCAAATGAAATTACATTCCGATAATACACTTTCCCCATTGATGAACACGAAATTATGTTTGCATGTTCCTACCTACAGTACATGGAATTTATCGACCTACCTTGAAATGAAACGAAACAAAACATGACTTCTGGGCCTGCTTTATTATTTCCCGATGGCCCTCAACTTACATTAAAAAAGTACATCAGCTTTCTTAGCTCAGTCCATTTCCGCCAACTGATAGCACAAAGTAAGGAAAAGGTGAAAACGCCTGCATTATTTGTGCGTGCAAAAGTGTAGATGTGTATTTTGCTGATAGCCCAACGATGGCATATCACTCACACGTGTGGACAAACGTCGAGAAAGTTCGATATTGATATGTAAACTGCTTTTCCACGCGAAAAACTTCTGTTCCGTCTGATTATCTGTTCTATGAGATGAGAAATAATTTATCCATATGCGGGGGTATACCATCTGCCTTACAAACTGGGTTCTTACTGGAAATAGCTATTGCTTCATATGTTGTTTACTCATCGAGTCACTATGTCCGGGTCAATTGGAAGTGCTCACTTATTTTCTCTAGTTGTGTATAGGTGTGAAATGTTCTGTGATTTTTTCCTTCATACGATCCTATCCTTGGTATGAACGCAGAGGTTGGTTCCGGACCATGACCTATTTGTCGTACGTCATGGTCATGAGCGAGTTCTTAATTTCGTGGTATACGAAAAGGTCACATAGCAATTATACTGGCCTTGTGTGGACTGACTCGACTTGTCAAAAGACACAAGAGGCCATTGTTTCCTAACCCCACGTCTTCTCTGATTTCAGAGCTCACCCAATTACAATTACACTTTCTGTTATTTCAATACATGTGTCACGTATTTTTCTCAATCAGATGACAAGCAGCTGAAAAATCAAACACCACCGCGATGTATCAAGAAGTAAGTATCACATATTTACAATGATAAATTATTAATTGAAAATTTCGTTATTGACTCACGGAACCGATAAAAATTGACATCCAACCTTTCCGTCTGATTATGTGTTCTATGAGATGAGAAATAATTTATCCATATGCGGGGGTATACCATCTGCCTTACAAACTGGGTTCTTATGCGGGGGTATACCATCTGCCTTACAAATTGGGCACATATACTCCTCATTACCGCTACCAGTATGTTCGAATTCGTTTTGCATGGTCAAAATGGTTGGCATATGTTTTATATTCACTATTTATGAAACTCACACGCGGATGATGACATTGTTTATAATATTATCCTGGTAGGACAAGCAATGAAGGTGTTTTAACCGCGACAAAAGCTACAATCCATGACACAAACCAAGTCTACATGTAAAGTATACTCTTTTAAAGAGGCAATATCGTGTCATATACACCCAACTAATAATGGACGGTTCCATTCGCATGACGTCACGACAAACAATTGTCTCGCGGTGTATTGAAACTAATTTCACAATGTATCATACTCTGAAAAAATATCTGTAAACGTTTACTGGAAAAGTGGTCGAAAGTTGCTGCAACCAAAAATCGTGTTTCCTTGCTGCATGTTATGGGGTTTCTTGCATAAACACTAATAGAGTTTGTGTAGGAACAACCACTATCGCGTAACGTTGACCTACATGGATTTTGTTGGAACGACTTCATGTGTGTTACATTCAACCTAATTGGTGTTTTCTCCGCGTGCATAGGCCTATTGTTCTGAATCATATTGAAACACGAATATCCGTTGCAACAACTTTCGACCTTTTCAGTAAGCGTAATTTCTACAATGTACCGAAGCTGCTCACATGCAGGCCTATTCAAATAATGTTTCATGATTCTTTCGTCAGTGGCTGCCCCGGGGGAATAAATCCGCCACCCCCTCTCTCCACAATGCCTGCCACATAACCAGTACAACGCACACTGATTTTACCTCCACATTAACACTGATTATATCGAAGCCCAAGGCTAGGCTACGTTAGCCTATAACATTACAGCACAACCCGACATAGGCCTAGCCAACTGCATAACGCAATGGTAGGCAACAACCTACACTTCGTCACAGCGCGACTCCAACAAATCTCAGGAAAGACTTTTGCAATCGACATTTCTGAACATGAAATGCAGTCCAGGCTACCAACCCGATCATTAAGTATTGCAAGTTCTCACAAGTATAACATGAGTAAATGAAACGGGCCTAGTATTAGTGTAAAACTCACCTACATTACCAGCTTTGGTTGACGCGACTGGCACTATTATAAACACGTCTTGTGCAATAGCACGATTACGCTGATTTATGGAGTGATGTCTTCTCCATTTTGGATCAGGTTACACTGTCATAGTATGAACGTTAATCGCTCTTTAATTATCGCGGCTAACGCTGCCCGAATGAGTTAGGAAGTATTAAGAAACCCAGAACATCAGTATTTTCAATCACCAAGTCAGTTGAGGGTTACCAGGACTGCAAGTTATCATGAAAACGTTTCTGTCGGTAAATGTTACAACGTGTCGAATCATGACAAAAGTAACCAAGACATCGGGATTCGTTTAGCTACTTCCAAGCAGTAGATTGGCCTCAATAGAGGATTATCGCTACAAAAACCAACACAGTCAATGAAGTAAACGTGGGGATCAGAGGAAACGTTCAAAGATATTTTTACAGTGTACTACTATATGATAATAACAATGATAATAACAATGGGACTTGATAGAGCGCCTAATGCAAGAGCCTCTAAGCGCTCTACCGACCTAAAGACGAAAACAAGAGTCTAACAG
>JAODTT010172102.1:0-13928 GCA_025400115.1 Pentamera pediparva
TGTAAACAGCCTACTGAGCAATTAGCAATTAACCAACCCTTCACTAAAACAATACGAATTAACCTTCACCAATTTGACAAATCATCATCTGGCAAGAAAAAAGCTTGAAGGCGTTCAATATTCACTCGTTCCTCTTTTCACCTCCGTCATATATTTTCATCTTCCTACAGAATTATTCACCGCAACATTTATTGTTGAATTATTCTTGCTCGTCGGAATTGTGAGATTGTTAAAAGCCGCGGTCCAACGGTGATTCACCCAAGGGGTTTGGTGCATTCATGACCGCTTCCTATTCTCAAGTCCCCTACACGAATATTATAGTTACCCCCTTGGCGACTAGGCCACTTCTCTGTCTTGCAAACAATTAGCCGCAACAATTAGGTTCATTCTGCTTATGGAGACCTATATCCCGCACATGGGGGTTGCGGCGGAACAGGTTTCGGACAATCTATTTTTTTGAAATTATTGGGCGGCGGTGTTTGGAAATCGAAAGTCCCTCTGGTAATATACAGAGTTACGGACATATTATGATTGTGTAAGGTTAGGGGTTATTATTAGCCTGCGATTGCACAAAAGACGGGACAGTTAAACATAGAAATCAATTTATGTTTTTGTCGGTGAGACGGGTTGGGTTGCCTGAGGCGAAGGATGACACAATTTCAGAAAAGGAGGTCGATCACCTGGCCATCGTAACATAAATGAAGAATTACAATTCATGTATCTATTCGTAGAGTGTACATGTGTAATGGGGATACATGTCCTGTAGTTTCAAGTGGTTCTAATTCTATGAAATGACAATTTGCCCTGTGTCACAAATATACCATCCATTATCATTTACGTTATTCTATTGAACTCCACACCTACATAGAGTCTCGACATGATGCAACAGAGTACAATAAGTCATATAATTCCGGTATATAATTCTCATATTATAATAGACCTATTATACGGTAGTATAATGTTATTATATAGGCATATTTATTCTATGGTGAATATGTTCATTCTTATGACTCATATATGTTTATTCTTAATACTCATTATATGACTTAATGTCCCTTTTTTAATAATTAGTAATGGTTCAATGCTGATATTCCACTGAAGGGGGAATGTACGGAAACAAGATGTCGACGTATCTTATAGTTGGTGTATCCTATTGTTTGACATGAGTTTTTGTGATCCCCTACGACAATCACCAAGACAATTGCTTTGACAACCGCCCACCACCAACAACCACCGCGGGAAACGAACAAACAAAGAGACAAGTGCAAGAACAACAATCATGATTATGACATCATTATGAGCCTGCGTGGCGGGTTTGAATACTTACTGGTCACCGTAGTACTGATATGCCGTGGCAGCGTCGCATGGGTAACATGGGTTCATTGCTGGGTGCGTGGAGGCTGCTAGGGTGGCGGCGTTCCACCCCTCTGGGGTACATCCCTTTGGCCCGTAGAGGGAACTCTGCGAGATGAAATGAGGAGAAAAGAGGATGTTGAATTATGGAGAATTGGAGGTAATATAAAATAGGGGTGACATTAACGACACCGTAATATACGGTATATAGCCTACTTCCTAATAAACGCGCCATAAATTCGAACTGGACGGACGTAAACTTAAATAAACCCGCATTTTATTAACAGAAATCTCAAGTCCGCAGCTTGACCGACAACGGATGTCGGTATTTCGATGAGAGCTCTATCTCACCCCATCACACAGGCATTATGTACTTGTTTACAGATTACATCGAGCATCTGTCCGTACCGTGTACTGAATATTAAATAGGCTAAACGGTTCTTTTAATACTTCCTCGTCCGACAAATCAAATAATCATTAAAATGCGCGACTGTTGTAGCGGCGTAACCAGCCGGACAGGTGGAACGCGCATGAAACTATCCCGGGAGATCATAAATAGCCTATTATTGTTCATACTGCACGATATGAGCTGGAATCACAGATTTTTTGGCATGGACAAAGGAAAGTTTGCCGATATTCGTTCACACTGCGCTAGACTTGTAGCCTACCTTATATATGTAAATTTATATCACCATCATTCATGCCATCTCCTAAACGCCTAGGCTATATAAACCCCGGTAGTTCACAGTGCTAAATTGTGTTGAAAAGGAGAAAATATGATTTTCACATATTAGGCTAAGTTAAATGTGTAGGCTAATGAGTGATTGCGTGTAAATTTTTCATATGTACACAATCTGAATTGAAATCTTCGGAAAGCTTAAACATGTGAATTATTCAGAAACATTATTTTGAAGGCAATCACTTTCAAGTGAATTTTATCATCAATTTTCCGGCTCGATATATCACTAATCACGTGACACAATGATTGACAAAAAAGCCTATCCGATTATGACGTAGAGCCTATCGTTAGGCCTATTTGTCACATTCATTTTTAACTTATTTCAATTTTGAGACGTCTCGTTTCTTACCAGTCGGGAGTAGTAGGCAGCAAGTTCAGGCGTGAAATGGGCGTACAGTCTGTCGTTTGCCTGTAACGCCGCATAGGGGGATGCGTACGGGTGGGCGGCCATAGCTCCCGTCCGATAGAGTCCGCCACATGCCTCCAGGGTTGCCGAGTCGCGAATCGCCGTCGGCAGAAGCATCTGTGAAGTAAATATTTTAATAGCACTTAATTTATTATCGCTTCAGTAGCCTTCATGCCTATACCGCACAGCGAAAAATTGTAATATTCTACAAAACTGCCGAAATATATATTGTAAGAAATGTCATTTTTATTCCCAACGTGATTGCATGCGACTTGTATTTTTATTTAGAACACGAAGATTGGCAACTGGGCTATACGATATTTCACATACCCGAGCTGCGTAACATACAAGCCTATCTTTTTGAATCCATCTACGAGTCTTTAGTTAGCATAAAACCATCTACCGTAACTGTTGCTAAAATGCAACGATTCATTTAAAATCTAGAATAAAACGAAAATTAAAAGAAAGTCAAAGTAGCAGCTTCATTTCATCTTTTTATGGGTCGGCACGTAATCGTCAACAAATTACAGAACACACCGAATGTTCAAATATAGTAATGAAACCATTCTGCAGCTCTCACTGCCTAACCCAATCATGCATAACAAATACAAAACGTTTACCATTATGTGACTATCGAGAATGTTCGGGGTGAACTTCCCCTTATCTCATTTATAGCTTGAATGAGTTCTGTTCTTGTGTTTGTCAGTTTTGGTAATTGATACAAGTTATACAGGCATGTTCACGGAAATGAACTTGTCCGAACGAAATTTTACAGAACTTTCACAGTGATGATCTAAAATATCAACCGATCAATATAATAAACATGTTTGAATCAACATACAACCTGTAGGCTAGCCTACATTGAATCAAAATTGTATTTCTTTCAAGTTAGTGAGAAGTGGACAGAATAATTCAAAACGTTTGTCTTCATATTTTACAGTCATTCATTTTATTTATCATTACCGGCATTGCACGGGATAGCAAACCTTGTGTTTCCATTTATCCTCTTTAGGCCCATTTCGTATTTATGTGCTAACTGATTAATGTATTTTGCCAGCTTTCATATTTATTTCTGGAACGTTTCAGTTCTACTATTATACCGCATCGGTCATTGGAGTCTCGCCAATTTTGCAAACTTTTCGACTTCGCAAATTGCAGCTTTCGTGCCCGACTAAACCTCAGGCGCGTCTTTTGATTACTGTGGTATTTAGTTTATCATATTCTCCCGCGTATTGCCAGATTGCGTATATCTGCATATATAGACTTACTACCAGAATACTGTATACGTAGTACGTGAATCACTAATTCAGCTCGCCTAACTCTGAATTCAGAAGTCATCAATACCTATCATGCCTATAGGGCTAGACAAATTAGAAAGTGAAAGCGCGGCAATCGTCCTAAATTTATTATTCATGCTTGGCTAAATAAGACTAACCGAAATCCATATTAGGAATACACGCGTGATCTATATTCTCTTTGTCAATACTTCTTTTTTCTCCGAAATCCATATTCTCGTTACCTCATGGATTTGATGGAAAAATATTCGATTGTCGTTTTTCACACGCAAATTATAGGCAAATAATGGTCCGCAAATTTTTGCCCTCTTCCAAGTTTCAAATCCATGGTCCTTCCGGATTACGTCGGTCAATTGTTGTTGTTGATGTGTGTAATTTTATTCTTACAATATAGCTGCAATGTTCGTTAGACAATAGGCGAATTAGAGCATTTAAATTACATAAAATTACGTCATTCATTCACATGCATGTGCATATATTCAGGGCACCATACTATCCCACTGACCATGCTGCTCATCGATAAATCAATAAACACAGCACATCCCTGAAACTGACAACTGAACGTCTTTGGCGATATAAATGCCGAAACTCTCAACTTTTTTATTTCTTCAATATTATTCATATTCACCCTGATATCTTTCGTTCCGTGGCTATGTATGTCCACGTTCGGTCAGACTGTTCATTCCCCGTCTCCGAGAAACCACTGTATCAAGAACCAACAAACGAGCGGGGTCTGCACTTTTTAACGGGAGGGCGAGTCATCCCGGCATGGGTGCACTCTTGTTTAATATTTACAGTGGCAGATATACGATGTTATGATGGACACTGGACAAATAACGATAACTGCGTTTTAACAGGGGGAAGTTATCCCTCCACGTGTTAGCATAATGTGTATTCTCTGTCCCCCAATCAAACAGCGGGGCGTTGTATTCGCGCAGCGCATTGTCAATAAAACCCTTTGTCGAGGGTATGACCAATTCGGTTTTACAGGTTGCGTTGGCCCCGTTGTACTTTTCTATGGTGGAGAGGGTGATCGGTGTGAAGTTATGGGAAGTTATTAGCTGCCGGTATCAATTGGATGATACACTGTGATTCAGAACTCAACACAGGAGGTGATAAAGTGTGGTTAAGGAGCTTTCGCATTCCGCTGACAACAAAATTTCATACCCCTTGCATGAAGCGGGTGAATGACTATGACCAGGAGCCAACCGTCCTTTTAAACATTAGCACAATTTTTGCTAACTTGTAACTTTTTTGGCAATTTGCTCATCATTTATATTTCTACGGGATGAAACAAGATCAAAGTGAAGCTCAAACCAAACTAGGGAAAAATGTATATTATGTAATAATACACTTCATGCACTGATTGGGCTTAAGAAAATACGCAATTTGATATGAACTTGTGACTAATTCACAAACACTCACAGAACTACATGACATTTTCATAGATTATTTAGAAATCTCACAAAAACTAAGTAAAATGTGGGTAAAATTAATGTATAACTTACTCAAAAGAATGGAGTTCTTATATTATTCAATTTGTGCATTCTTCTGTGAGGTCAGGTTCCGCATAGACGAAGGGAATGTCGGAATACATTATATATCGCACCATATCGTACGAACAATGGTGTGATAGACTGCAGCCAGTGATGTTCCAAATTAATTTCACGTAACTTTTTAGAACTGTTAAGTAAGTTACTTAGATATTTGAAAATAATAAATTATTTAATTCCCCCTAATAAGCAAAATAAACTTGCTAGAAATTATGTCACAAATAAATAAATTGAGAGAAGGTTATTTTTACTGGATGATGTCCTTTCGACATTCTCCAGAAATGTTAATAAGTTATTCGTTTCCACTTGATGAACCAAATTAACTTATGATGATGCAAATGAATAAATTGAGAGAAGATTATGGTTACTGGATAATGATCTTTTGACATTCTTCAGAAAATGTTCGATGATGAGATGAGTCGACATTCGACAATAGGTACAGACGATTTTTAACATCTCTGGCACACTCTTACTTTTCCATGGAACATCAGTATTATATAATTTACAGATAAATTGTTCTGTTTTTCTATACCTCAATTTCACTCGCGCATGGTAAAATAGATTACATTTCAAGTAAAGGATGATGACGATTTGACTGTGATATATAGCAGGTATAGCAATTCAATGAAGCAGATCAGACAACAACAATCCTGATTCGTGATTCAATTTTCCCATAATTCAAGATTCAACTCAAGGATGCATGAATTCATGAATGCATGAATTTACATTCCTAGATTTATTTTACATTTGAGGACTGACAAATATCGGTTGTTCAACTTTTATTATTATATTTTCGTTTGTAATAAGCGGGACATTGGATAGGCTAAAAGTATGTCCGCCGTCGTGAGGAATGGTCGTTCTGCTAGCCATTCATGATACTTCACTGGGTCAAGTTGAGAGTTTTTGTCCGGATTGGGAGGATTAGGCGGTCACCTTAATGACCGATTTCACCTATAGATCGGCGGGGCGGCGAGCACCCGACATGGGCAGAGATAGGGCTTGTCAAAACTGACCACCAGACAATTAAACAATGGGACATCTGGTCTGTGCGATAATTAATGTCGTCCTGTCCTCCGTGACACAATAAGGTGCTAATTGCTGCAATGTGTCTTAAACAAGGGGAAGGGGAACATCCGTCGATACTCGGTGTTAAACTGGTAGAGGTGGTCGTATTGTTTTAATAGTGCCAATTACGTGTGCAGCGAAGGCCGAATTGCAATGGGTGGGTTCCTTGTGGTGCAGGTGAGTTCTAGTATATTATGGGCTAACAAATGGAAACCAAGCAGCCAGGGGTTTCATTGTACAATTGTCCTTGGTTGACTGGAATCAGTTTTATGTTGTGTTAATATTGTTATCACTGCCACTAAGAATGACCGTGATGCTATTGTTATTTATAACAATACAGCTTCTTTATTTCATTGATTGCAGTAGTGTTATGGGGTGTTCACTGTACTGTATATTGCCCGTAGTCGGCCTAACACTTCCAAGTTTATTGAATTTGGAACAATGGTAGGCCTACCATACGGTTGTAAAATCACGAGAGTGCTCATATCCGGATTTCAGCTTGTAAATTCCGTGGGGTTTCAATTGATCTAGTTTAATATCGGTGTAAGTTTGGTAAAGTTAACGACACATGCCAGCACCAAGATTCTGACTGTTTTTCCCCAAACCCCACCCGAACATTTTGTAGGACTAGACTAGGACTGAGGGAAATTCCCTCCCAGTTTTGGATTCCCTCCAACATCTCAGCTAAAACCGACATAATGTTCATGGTAAATCCCTCCTCGATCTTGAGAATCCCTCTCCTTAAAAATCTTGAGACTGTTTTTTTTAAATTGAATTCCCACCCAGATTCAATTCCTTAGCGCTTAGCCGCTTACTTAGCACGTCTGGTAATGGTATGAAAGTGATGAAACTATGTTTCGGTATGCTACTACTAGTATGATGTATCTCTAATTTGGAACAATTGCGGTCTTCCTTTGTAGTCGCCTCTTACGTCATGCAGGGAATACCGTGGACTTATTTCACTGACCCGATACAATTGATAACAAAAGTTCGTTGTGTAATACTTTAGAGCCGGTTTTCAGGAATTTGTTTGCATTTACAGATAATACGGCTAATCCACGCTTGGGGATAGAATCAAAGTTGTAAGGCTGACGTCAGGCGTCTTTTCAATTTCTCCAGCGCGGTATCGTCGTTCTCCTCGTTCATTCAAAAAGTTGAATAACTCATGACTTTGAGTAATAGTTTGAGTGACTGTATGGGTTGGCATGCATCGCAATAACTTGAAATTGACAAACGTAAGTATGATATAAGTTATGGATATTTGTATCAAATCAAAGTTGTAAGGCTGACGTCAGGCGTCTTCTCGATTTCCCCAGTGCAGTATCGTCTTTCATTCAAAAAGTTGAATAACACATGACTTCGAGTGTGAGTGAATGTATGGGTTGGCATGTGCGTCGCTATGACTTGAAATTGACAATAGCCTACAAGTATAATATAAGTTATGGATATATTTATTTCATGCCAATTATCGTGAAGGAAAAAATAGTGATCTCTTTTTAGTCACGTTTGCGCTTTTTCTAATGCTACCCATTGTGATAGAAACAATAACTTGCATTGATAGAATATAAAATGCTAACATTAAACATCTAACCTATTACCGTACTAATTATGTAAAATGCATTCGCGGAGTAGGCCGATCCTAAAATATATCATGATGAACTGGAAACATAATTCTAATTGACCTGGGGAAGGATCGGAATAGAGAAAGATGCAGATTGCTTCTATTTCGGTTCAGTTACTATAAATGCTAGTAGTACGCTAAATGTTTTTTTACCTGATGTCATGAGGGAACATATTACTTTTCGAAAAAATCAACGTTTTAAAATGTGTTCATCAGCCGATTTAATCACATTAATTAGTAAGAACTTTTTATAAGAACAATTAAGATAAATTAGACGATATTCACATCGATAAGATATATATTTTGTATCCTTATATAGTTGAAAACAGAAGAAATATATTCACCTGTGCGGTGGGAGGGTATGACATTCGAAGGGTGCTGGCCTGGCTTATCGCTGGGGCTGGTACGGGTGAAAGTCCGCTCGGAGACGCCATCTGGAGTTCGGATGATTTGCTCGTATAAGAAGACTGAGGAGTATTTTTCCGTCCAGGTGGCTTACTAAAATATGGTGTCCTGTCCGCGACCGGTGATGCCCATAATTTTGCACGAATATGGAGAAATTACTAATTTCGTATACATTGACGAAAGAATCGTAAATAAAAAGGTGGTCCTGCTAATTTTTTCCTCGGTGAGAGCAAGAAAAAGCTGCGTCCCTCTTTGGAGAAGAAGGGGAAATATTTCGTTCGAAAAATTGATAAAGTCCAATTCCTGCGATATTTGGAAGAAATTATGAATAGAGGTTAAATGCGATGTCCACTGGCTGTTGTAGATATTAGTAATGACCGGCCGATTGCTCGCGTTCCGATAATTAAAGTACTGCTATATGTGACTCCGACTGCTAACAATGTCCCGACCGTGTATTGACATGACACAATACGAATCGTATACAACTTTTGACGAAGTTACAAAGTAACTGTACTACGACAACACGTCCAACTTGGTAATTCCCTCCCCGTACACACCGGCGTATAATAAGTCCTCGCAACGGCAGGTGCCTATTGGCTAGCGCTTCCTAATGCACATAAAAGGCCCGCAATGGTAGTGTTATTGACTAGAGGCTAAACTTTGTTACGCGTGTTTAACCGCGCCCCTTAATAACCGAAGTACGTCAATCAAACCGAGCTTCCACCAATCGGGGTCGAGTATCTTCCGCGGTGTGGATTTTGCTAAGTACTTAGGGTGTGAGTGATTGAACAGTAAAGTTGTGAATGGTGCGGATCGTTTGCAGCGATGGGTTTTAGTGAGCGGCTGTCGAGATAGATAGCGCAGGAAAGTGGAATAAATTGGACGCGAGCGATAATTGGTGCGAGCCTATAAATTGATCAGCTTTGAAGGGAATTAAGAAGTATGATTCGCCTTTATGACCCGGTTAGGGAACTTAATATTTCAATTAGTATGAAATCCGAATAAAGGGGGAGACGGCCAGTAGTTGCCACAAGAAATGAATTCAGATTTGATTGAGCCCGGCGTTAAAATTTATCTAATATTCATTATTTTGTTTTGTGTGCAGTCAGTCTAGGTGGTGAAAGGTTCCGCGCTTTTATCGAGATTATTTCTGCGGTTAAATAAATTTATGAAATTATCGCTCTGAGCGATTATGGCCCACAGTTCGATTTGCAGCCGATTAAGGCAGATTCTCCATTTTTTTATGACGATGGCTTTTTTTAAATAATTTTTCTAACTGGGTCAAAAAGTAAGGTTATTGGTCGGATGAAGAAGAACGCGGGAGGACGAAATCGAACGCATGGGTGGAATAATTTAGAGAACCGTGTCTTTTTTTTAAAAATTCCCTTATAAAATATATGAAGGAAGGACAAATTCAAAACAAGCAAGTGCCCATTTTGTTTTACCGTAGTTGTCAGCTGTGCAGCACGGTTTCACCGACTCGCATTTAGGTCGGTGTGGAGTGTGTATATGCGTCTTTTGAAAATTATGGCGCAAACCTAAGCCCAGTCCATTATTCTAGCAGTGATCGCGTTATCTCTCAGGAATCAAATATACTGGAATAATAATAAAATCAAAATAAGATAGGCCTCTTGGAGAGGTTTGATTATAATTCTCGGTGTGTTCTTATCTGGTATAACAAGGCGGAATAGTTGAGGATTTCACATGTTATTTTAGCTCTTTCCAGAAGGTGATTCAGGAGATCTAGTTGGAGAAATCATGAACGTTTTAAAGGAAAATCGAGGCGAAATTCACCGAATAACATTTAACTAGTCTTATATGGGCTAATAGCCTAAAGCATGCGTTTAGATTTACTTCACTCAACGGCATTCTCATTTCATAGACGAACAGTGCGTCGCAGAGAAGTTTTCAAAGGACGCATTCCAATAGGTTTCAATGATTACCCCCAAAACAGATCGAAGTTATGCATGCATGCCCCCACGCCAGACAATAGCACAGTTCGCTGGGTATACCCAGCCTACTGTACCATTACCGACAGGGGGTATCAGGCCACGTGTAATCGCATTGTCTGACCCACAACGTGCACCGACAACAAATCGAAGGAAGCTATCGATCCCGAGATTAGCGCAACCGGGGGTCCATTCATCTTGTCTGTGGGACCAGTTACAAGTGAATGGGCCTGCTTGGAAAGGAATAACTGGGAGGGTAAACTTCGCAAATCGGCTTTAACGGCAAACATGTAGGATATGGTCTACATAACAAGTATATTCTTCGGGAATTGCTGTATAATAGGCTGACAGCCCATTCTGGTTTTTCGCTACTGGTCAAGGGCGCAGCCACTGGGGAACATGAGGGGGGGGAATTGTCGTGGCCCCAAACTTTGAAGAAGTCCTCTATAGCCTACATGATGTTTTTTCCACACACAAACGATTCTGCCTTGGACCCCCAAACTTTCAGCCAGTGATTGCGCCCTTGTTACTTGCACTGTGGCCCGAATACAAGCTTCGAACGATTTGTGATACTATGTATAAGGAATGTGGAGTACTTCAAGGTCGCAATGAATTGTTGGTCGTGGCCAGGGTGTCATCAGTAGTTTATTACCGATTAGCTACACTCAGGCACGTGAGTATTCCAAACCCCCATTACACCGAGTTTGTTGCCGTGAGAGCACGGTATTTGTATTAATTGTTTCAGCTCCAGTTAGAACTGACACCTTTCCAGCAACTCCCAGCAAAAAGTGCGAATTTATACTGAGCGTCCCATAGCATGCCAGGTACTTGGAATATTAACTTTCACCTTTCTTATTCACATGTCTATCCTCTGTCCATCCTCTGACTAATCATGTCGCTGACAGGGATTCGCTGGTTTAGCTCCGTGGTCCAATTAAACGAATTTGATATCAGCAACCGGAATTATTCAAAAGGATAACCCCGACAATCCAACAGGCGGCGCTCTCTACAAATGTGTTGTTGCGGCGGTCACCAATTAACTGTAGTTTGATAGCGCCACAGCTTGCGGCCAATTTTACCAGACGCACTCAGTCTCACAATGTTGTTGTGTGTCAGGGAAGTTCGTGGGATTGTGCACGCCTATAACGCTGAGGGAAGTGTTCCCGGTGAACACAAAGCCGTTTGGGAACGTTTTTCTTCATTTATGAAACATTTTATTTGAAAAATAGTTGAAAAATGTTTTTGGCGAAAATTTCAAGAATAGATACCAGCAAAACGTATATCCAAAGTGTTTTAAGACATTTTCAAAACGTCACACATTTCCCTCTATTTGTTACTACGTTACTCAACAAATTGAATCTCGAGAAAAATTCAAACGTTTGGCCGTTGCATGGTGCGTTTTTCGGTTTAGATTCAGTTACGAGCGTCTCAATGAAAGGAATAAGACATATTCGTCAAAGTGGCGTCTCACAGCATCTGGCGAATAATGGATGGTTCCGTTTGCATGGCGTCAGGACGAAAAAATCGTCTCACGGTACATCGGAACTAATTTTTCATGTACATATCATGTGACGATATTCCGTATCGATATCAAATTGCACTAAGACCTTTTTTCGTCGTGACGTCATACGGACAACGCTCCTTGGTCAGTTATTGTCTCTTTGGTATCCATAATAAACAATTTGGGAGTAATAAAAACATCATTCATGCCTGCGTGTATACCCGTGTGGCCATCTACACCATATATGTATTATACAGATATACCTTGGAGAGTCTGGCAGCAACTGGCGATAAAAGCTGTGCGTCGTTTCATGACGCCACCACGAAAACCGTCTCGATATATATACGATATATAGTCTCCATGATAGGTCAATGCAAATCCCGTTCCGATATACCGTGAGACGGACCCGTCCATTATTCGACGTGTTGCTGAGAGCAGTATTATGATTAAGCATATTACCAGATAACAAAGAAGTGGGACCAGGGAACAATCTATTCGATTACTGATTTTGAACTCTTATTATTCAAGCCAGTAACATATGTCAACGCAAAATGATGGGTCTGATAGGCCCATACCTTTGGACTATGTTTGCTGTTGTGTCATTCGAAGACACCGTCGATTATTCGACGGGTGTTTTGAGACGATATTGCCTCTTTAGTACAGTAAAATACAACCGTGTATTGGCTTGTTGATTAATGTTTCTGAGTTGTAGTGTCGCCAAACTTGTTCACCAATCGGATTCTTCAATTCCGGGGACCTCCAATGACTCCTCCACAAACGAACATTATAGGCTGATAGGCGTACAGTAAGGATAATTGTAGCCGACGGTCATTCGAGCAGCTGGTACTTGCATGCATCATCACAACATACACACACACACGGATGCACAAAAAAGTGATTGCCAACTCTCTACGTGATTGTCTGTCGTTCATGAGATGACGTGCATCATGCTGCACTGTTTCGAACCTGCCAGACTCTCACTTGAAGTGGCTACAATAATTAGCATTTACTGACAAATTCAGCCCCAGCATTATAGTCCTTGTGTTATACGTGTTCAATGTTGTTGATGGAATGGTATAAAAACCAACCTTTACTCCTCGTAGCTTTAGAACCAGTGGACCGAATGACGTAGGAGTTGTATTTCTTCATTCAGAACACATAGTTCTATGATCAGATGTTATATTCTGACTTCTCACTTGTCCTTATCACAAAAGAGAAACTCATTTTCACCTCATGGTCAGATGTAGTACTAGTTTGACACATTGAATCAAAAATGCATTATTACGAATCTGTACACAATGATCTTAACTGAGAGAATTGTTCAAAATAAAAAACTTTGACCTCTGATTACTAAGGTCACTTGGAGTCAACCCATAGAGAGTTCCGATCCGACGTAATACCTTGAGATGAAGAAAGACCATAAACACACCATTCGCCCCAAAAAATTGTCAAATTGCGGTCGAAGGTCACACTGATGTGGGCCAACTAGAATATTACATGGTGTACCACACAACCATGCGTGACATTTCATTCTCAAGTTGCCAAAGAAATAACTTCTGACCATTTCTTGCCCCTAAGTGACCTTTTGGTCAGCCCATGGATAGTTTTTAAACTGATCAGACATTACCTTGATATTTCAAAAGTCTAAAAACACTCAATTCGCTCCCAAAATGACAACGGTCACCGGAGGTAAAATTGAGGTCAGAGGTCACACTGATGCGAGCCAACTAGAGGATCACAATTGTGTACCTACCTCTCGCCCTTGTCTGACATTTCCCTCTCAAGTTATTGCCAAAGAATAGCTTCCAACCAGCCGTTTGCCCCTGAGTGACCCTTGGTGAACTTGGACCAGGTCAACTCATGAACTTTTTTGATCAGGCGTTTCCTTAGGAACCAACAAGAACGCAACCATACGTAGTGATTCCTTGCCCTAATAATTTGTTGTCAGCTCTGGTCTCAAAGTCTCACCTCGTATCTGTTTTTCTGATTCTACCAAATCACCCAAATAGACTTTCATGAGAACATTCAGTCGGTCATCCAA
>JAODTT010173210.1:0-13890 GCA_025400115.1 Pentamera pediparva
GGGGGGCAAGGGGGCTCGTACCCCAACTTCCTCGACAAATGCTTATATAGTGTCGTTTGACACCACAGTAGTGCCCCTTTAGGGACCATTAGTGCCCCCACTTTTCAGGAGCTTCCGCCGCCCCTGTCAAAAAGTGCACCCTTAGAGCAGGAATGGAACTGGAAATCGTACAATATAGGTAATTATGAACACATGCTTCGAGACAACATGAATTGAACACTATTTCATCACAGTTTTCTCAAAACAAGTTCAGTAAAAACCGCGCATCATTCAAACACAGTGCGATGAAAAAAACTTGACAACGTGGTCAGCACTCACACACACCAAAGGTGAGGTCAATTTATTGTTTAGCAACTTGTTCATTTCCAAAACACTGTTTTACATAGTATTCCTATATTGAGATTTGCTTAGTAGTTACATTTTGTTCTCCTACGATTGTTTGAATAATTATAATTAGTATATTAAACCATCTGGATAACTCACTTTTTTGGGTTGGATTACTGTCATTTTCATCAGGTAAAGCCTTCGCCTTCGCATGATGGTGTTTGAAGGGAAATAACATTGACTCTACTGACAATTGACTAGATTCCGACTAGAAAACACAAAAATCCAACTGTGTGTAGGAGTATCTGGTAGTAACATATTTGTTCAAGTTTGAAAACTTTATGTCTGGGAATATATTACACCTAACAGGCCAAGCTACCTCCAAAATAATCCAACTGGCCGCGAAATTCTCCATCTATTTCATATTTCTGACGAATATTAGCGACGTAGCCTACTTGAATGAAGGGTGAGCTCGCTAAGTGATGCTTTCTCAGTCCATTAACCTCTCCGAATGGGAGGATGCGTAGGAATACTTCAAGCGACGAGCTTTCAGTGATGAATGCATGAGCTAGCTATTTGCTGTTTGCTCATCCAGAATGTATTGTTCTATCCAGTCAGATTATGTATATTTCGTGAGGGGCTCTCACTGTCGAAATAATGTATTTCTTCAATTTGCCACACGTTTCTGTTAGTCGCGGCAACATTTCACGTTATTGTCGTTTTCTAACAGTAGCCGCTATATTCATCCATGTCACAGCAGCATAATTGTCTACATAACATGATAGACCGCGAAATGGCAGATATTCGCACTTTATGCAAATTAACAGCTCAAAACGTGAGGAGAATTAGGGGGCCTCAATTAGAGAGGCTGGATAGTGCAACCTCTTGAAGCTGGCGAGGTGTTAATGCGATGTTATTGAGGCTGAGGCGTTACGAAGGGGAAATTCAAAAAGGTCGGAGACGCCCTTGGCTAGAATTGAATGGGTTATTAATTTGTGTGCTTTACACGTCACTTATCATCTTTCTGGCAAGCGATAAATGGACAAATCGTCCCCTGTTTCGCGTACTGACGAATCTGCATTTTTCTCGATTCTTAGCTACACAGATATCCTGCATGATTTTGGGGCGTAGAATCTAATAGCGTGTGTCCCGTAGTCCAAAAGCTGAAGATTTTACACAATTCCCGATCTTTTTTTTGTGGAATGTTTTTTCAGTGTCTCGTGGAAATTCCATTCCGCGCCAGTGACGAACATAGGATTCCTCAATACGCAATTAGTTTTGAGCCGGAAATGGTCATATATTTGATCAGATTTCTGATAGGTGCCCAGTTTACATTCGACCAGTGCGTTTTTAGAGTGAAATCTCGGCAACTATACTTCCGTAATAAGACATGAGTTTGCCAATGCCAGACGAAACCCCCCAAATCTCAATAGATCAATTAATCACTGCCTCTTCCTCACTCCGTCCGTTCCTCGCTTTCTTTCTCGCTCCCTGTTTTATTTTGCATTTTACATGTTTTTTGTTTCAGACCGAATTTGAAGACGAGGGACGGCGAGATGGACCCGATAGGCCTATTTTGACCAGCAGCCCATCGATTATTCCGCCAGTGGTAGACGTTCATCAACAGATGCGCAATGAGGAAACAAGTTTTGGAGGTTTTTAGGCAAAACATAGTTCACGAGTATCGGACAGTGTCTTCATAAGAGGGGTAGCAGCCGACGTATCTTGTGGGATTGCCTCGACGTATTGCCTGAAGCAGATAGCTGGTGCTTTACAAATAAACGCAAATCCATTTTGAGCTGAGAAAGGGGAGGAATAGGTGATGAAAAATTCCTCTTCATGCCAATTAGTTTATCTTAACAAGTTTTCAAGATATCGCTCGCGAATGATAAGAAACAACACCAATAAGCTAACCGTCTGCTAACAGTTCAAACTGCGTGGCACGAACTGGCATTTAGTACCTCTCACACGTATTTATGTAACGACTGAACCAAGCATACTTGCGCATGTATTTCGTTCTATTTTTAACTGAAGAAGAAGCTGACATGTACGCTAAAGTGATATTGTTGGCAACATGCATTAGTATTTACCGATATAACAAATGACCACAGCCACAGGTCATTGAGCTACTCGCGTCACTGACATGCAGTAATAAAACCTCCATAATGGCTGATGTCTATAGGCCTACTTGAATCTACGCCAAAACAATGTCATCGCCGTCACCAGAATCTCTGGCTTCACCGACGAGTTCGGGAACCGCACAAAGTGTGGTCGCAGTACAACAGGAGCCGCCTCCAGTAAAACGCCGACTAAGCCTTCGTCCGTCGTCGAAGAAATCCCTACGACGACAAATCTACTCAGTCGTACAAAACCTTGAGACCGTAGTCTCAGAGCTCAATTTGGTAATGCACGAGTTGCAGGGGGTTCTTACACAAATTGACAGAGTGACGGGCTGTCTTGAGGCGAGATTCAAAGGTAGGATGGTGTATATTCAACACGATACGGAGAGTGAGATTTTATGGACGACTAGAAGCAAACGATCTCTTTCCAGTGGTTGCAGTATGTCGTCGAGAAACTCGAAACCTACAAGCAGCACATCCTCGTCTTCATCGTCAAGTTCTAGTGACCTGTCTTCACTCTGGAAGCTGTCGCAAAAGAGTCGCGGCAAAGCATCTTCAAGTGGCAAACAATCCCGCCATCGACGAAACAGAACGACTGAGTGCAACGCGGACAGGACTCGTGTGAGAATACATAAAAATGGTCAGACAACAAGCATTGGAAACAAGAGAAGCAGTAGGTTGATGAATTGTTCACTTGCTGGTAATACATCTACCAGTAATAAAGAGGAGGTGAAACTACGTGACAAGAAACAAACCAATAACGCTGCTTTCTTCCGCGGATTTTGCTGCGTTCGCACTCAGAGTATGTATTCAGGTGAAAACGAACCTCTTCGGAGCTGCTTCAGTGATGATAGCATCTGGGTGCTAAGGAAAGGCAACGGCATCACATCGCCGATGTATCCATGTGCTCCTCCGCTAGTACCTGTTTGCACTCGTGAAGGAGAACCAGCCAAACCAAGAAGTCTATCAGTAGGCAATATAAGTTCACGCAGCAACACGGCAAAAAGTCGGACACAGAAGAAGGCGACAGTCAAACAACCGGAAGAGCACGATAGACGTTTAAATCTAACTCCAAACGACACAAGTGGCATTGAATCACTATCTAACGGGTCGATACACACAGACGCATCAAGGGTCTTCCCGCTCCAACACGGGTATGACAGAGCGTTACCCATCGATATCAATGGGCAAGGAATACCGTTGGCGACGTACATCAAGTCACCAGTCTCCAGTGCTCAGATGCACCGGGATATCTTCGCCGATACGGGTAAGGGTCACCTAGATCATGGCGAATTTGGAAACCTCCAGTCCGTTAATCGAAAACCGCTGCACGGTATTTATCAATACGATAGCGAAACAGAGACAAGTCAGAAAGACGGGGCCGTAGATAAAAACAAGAATGTCTCATGTACCCCAGTGTCAGATGCCAGTGTATCGTTTTCCGTTGGGTCCGCCCTCTCCGATGTCGAACCAAATATGGTGGAGACAGATTGTGAAGTTGAGTTTTCACTCATGCCTACCACAGCTGCCAGCAGGCGTGGAATATCGGACGCACAAGGAGACTCGTCTTCCGTCACATTACTCCAATATGACTCGGATGTTCCTTTTCTGAGAGGTAGTTTCGCCAGCCTTAGCGAATTGGAAGAGTTTAAGAAGAGGTATAGAATCGACTCATACGAAAGTGACATCAGTGATGATCAATGTTCCGAAGCTTTCTCTCGGGAATCCAAGGAGCGAGAGCTTGTCGCTGAAGGATTAAAGTTGTTGCTCTACGACGAAAACGAATCTGGCGACATATCGGAACAAAAACGGAAGATAATGAAGGAAATAGATAACCTTAAATTATCTTTCAACTCTACATTGTCTACTCCTGACAGTTACGACAAACAGTTCGGAATGGCTACTTCTGATCTTTCAGTAGATATAACACCCAATTCTGACAATAACTTACCCGACGTCTTTACATTAACTTCCTCGTCAAGCAATGACAGCAGTCCAACATCGAATGAGTTTCATGCTGATCCTGAGGTACGGGCGTTCCTCCAAGAGCTGGATGAGAAGGTCCAAGAGAGAGATTCTAAACAGGGTTCATTAGGCAATGTGAGCTTCTCCCCCAAATCCGACGAGCCATTGCCGGTCACCGACTCAATACTTGCTCGCAAATTGACACATGCAATACTGGATGAAAATTCCAATATTACATTCAACCCCATCTTTCGAAGTTCGATGGATTCCGTTCTGTCAGAAGAATCATATCAGCACCGATCTTCAGATCTAGCAGATTCCGATCATCTAATGGAAAATTTTGAGTGGGAACATTCTTATACCTTTTCAATGTATCAGGAAGCTGGATCGAAAATTCCAGACTTCAGTCCTGATGCACCCAAACTAACAGACAGGACGTTTGACTCAAGCTTCAGTCAAAATTTTGAACTTGATGAAGCCATGACGTACTCCCTTTCCTATCCCCTTGCAAAGGCAAAGTCAGCTAGTTTGTCCTCAGAAAGTTTCGTCTGGAGTGAAGGATCCATATCGTCAGACAGAAGGCTGGACAGCACGGGGAAATCAATCGACGAATTGCTATCAGAACTGGATATCTCAGCTGATTTGCTATCCAAATCCGACCTGAAAAGACCCGACACTTTACTTCCGTCTATAGACAAGAAACTTTCAGACTCATTGACAAAGAGCGACGGTGCAGCCTCGGATTATAAAGTCGGATATGACCGAGATATAAATACGTGGACAGCTTTCGCGATGGTACACATCGGCGGGTCTGACAGCAATCTCTCACGATGTTCGAACTCCGACATAGCATCCCACGCGTCCAGCAAATCGAACAATTTAGTACGTTCTCCATCTGATATCAAACCGGCAGTTACATCATGACCGGTGTTGCAACGATTGAGGCAGGTGTTTCAGACATAATTTGGTGTGGTGCACATATAGCTATTTTGGAAGTCCTGCCAGGATGGCCTGAGCCATCAACGTAGTCCAACTACTTCATCCATCAGAACCGACTCGAGCGGGTAGTGGTGTAACTTCCGACCCTATCCGTTTGGGAGTTGAGCTTTTAGGTATTTTAAGATTCGCGCAATGTCGACCGAAGGTGAGGATTTACATCTTTCTTTATTCGCATCTTACGAGTAGACTTGTTTCTCTCTTCAATTCTCGGGTAGAGAAATGTCGGAACAAGAATCAAACGTTGGTGAACGGGAAATTATCGTCACACCCTAACGTTTGGGGTTCTGCATACAAGCGACGCAGGAAGTTTCCCAATGAAACATAAGGAAACAAATCCAATATCATCCATGTGATCCGCATGGCAACCATTCAAGTAAAACCCAAAGTTTTTCATCCAGAATATTCCTGGAAGCCGTGCAAGAAGCGTTTGCAAGAACTGCACGAACGGAACGTTGTATCTAAAATTGAGAAACGACGAATTTAAAGATATTCAGTTGACTGAATGAAAGCAATGCGGATTCCTTTAGGCGCTAGATTTCTCCCCATATTCATAAAATAGGTGACGACATATTATTATCGTAGAGTGACTGACTAAAGACGATGGCACTATTCTCTTAATTCATTTTGTTTCCGATGTTATTAGTTGTATCGTGCTATTTGGACCCAAGAAACCCTTCAATTGTTAAGTGAATGACACTTAATTTCCTATTCGAGCGATGCACCGCTGCGAGTGTGCGCACAGTGTGGGGCAATTAACCCTTTGAGTTCGGAGTCATTCCCGAGAAGGCAGCTGGGAGGTAACAGAGCGTGGTGAAGAGCTTCCCTGCCTCAAGGTGTTAACCACATGACCACCATAATAGACTACCCAAAACAGCCGCCACGTCGAGCGGTGCTCGATGGACGTGACGCTACGTTACCGCTGCGAGTGCCTGGTAATTCATTCTTTCATTTATTTCCGTGAAGGCAGTGGAGAGACATCAAAGCGCGTTAATGCGCTTGCCGGCTCAATGAGTTAACGTGCTGATATCACGTGTCATTAGGTCATTTCTCTCTCGTCCATCACATTTTGTGTTGTATTCGTCAAGAAGTTCGACTTATTGAAACATCATTTCTGTAAGTTTTATATAAACAGAGAATTACGAATCATCATTACAGCAGTTGCTGCCTTCCAAAATTCCGATCGCATTCACGTGAACGTCTGGCAGTTTCAGATAATGCTAATTCAATGACATCAAATGCCAATTGGATAGTCACCACTGACGATATACAAAGATACAGCACTGCTTTTTGTGATCGGTGAACATCTTGCTGATAGCAAAATTTCAAACGCTACATCCTGTCTAGTCATTACTATATAAGAATTGCCGGTTCGAGTCTCAATAGATGAACAAAGTTTTTCCGCGGCGATGTTACTCAAAAGATACCTTCTCCATTGTTAATAAGAACCAGGCGTCAGCCCAGGCGCTAAGTACAGCCAATAATTACATAGATATATTTATCAGTCATGTGACTGTTACCACCCAGGTGCAGCGGTATTTGAGGTGAAAAGCTACCGGCAACTGCTGCTTTTGACAACACTATTGACAGATTGATGGAGGCTGGTAATGCTGCAGAATGTTAGGCGCACACTCTATATATATGGGTCCATTGAGGTGTGGCGATGTTACGCTTCACTGAACGCCGCCTGTGATGTGCCTAACATTCATCTGTATCACTATGCTGATGGGGAGGCCCGTAGAGTACACACTGTGACATGCCAGTGAAATCTATTACGCAGCACGTGTGGTATAGTACCGGCAACTTTCATCAACTTGATTCACTTTCAAACAGCACGAGGGGAATCAAGAGAGTTGCCATATCTCATCGCTCATCATGTACAATTCCTTCGTTTATCGGTTCAACGTCAGAAATGTATTGTTATTCAACAATCTATTTGAATCACCAGAAAAAACACGTGTATTAATTTTGTAGAAAGAAGGGTGAGTTTTTGTTTCGAAATCATTTGGCGATTGAAATTTCCATTTATGTTGAGAGCACTGAAAACCGGTAATAATCAAGATTAGGGTCACAAGTTTTCTCATGCACGAAAAACAGATATTTTTCGCATAAATTGTCGGGAAAAACCAGTATGTAACAAACCTTTGATATCCCGCTCGCCCGTGTAGGCAGACGGCGCTTCTCATAGCAGGTATACCGATCACTATCCGCGCACCCCGAAAAACACATACTTCGCTGCAAATTGCGCTACGCAACATGTGTTGAGAATCTGTAATTTCCATGGTTTGAGTATCTTCCCGGCGTCTGATGCACACCCTATTGAGGGCGGTAACTAACAAGAAACAGCTAGGATCGTTTGTTTTTTCATTCCATCTATTCAGTTCTTCCTTCCAATCTCGGAACATCATATCATGTGATATAACACAAATGAAATACAATAACTTCAGTAGTCAAAACATTCTTCGAATTGTGAAGATCTACGTTCGTGATTTCTCTGCAGAAATGAATATTCGTTTCTTATGATAGGAAAATTAGTGGGAAACACCGAAAGGCATTCGGCAATCAGCTAGGATGGTCGATTCGACGATACTCGGATTGTGAACAGTCAGGGTGTTATGTGGATTCGTTATGGCATATACAGATTGAGATTTGACCTTCACTAACTTTTATACATGAGATAATATTCCCGAATAAATGTCACTGTCAAGTTACAATCGGGACCTCTGACTAAGAGAGAATTGCCTGCTGTTGTATGGTAGAATTGTGATGCAACGTTTTCCTATTTATTATTCTATTGCACTATTTTTGATGGGAACTTCTGAAGTTATTAGACACATCGTCGAAGAGTTGCACTATTTACGTTTCTACTTCGTTACAGTAGTAACATCCTCAATAATATGACGTGTCATTATTTGTATACTGTACATTCGACTTTACTAAAAAATGTTGACGTTTCTTTCATTTAAATATTTTTTAAAGGTCGTTATTAGAACTGAATGCAATAAATATGGTGTCGATGCCTGAGAATTTATTATCATTGATCTGCATGTCACATTCCATGATACAAGTGACATTATTAAAAAGAAAAATATTCACAAAACATTACTCCGGTATACTTTTCTTTGAGCCTATAAGTAATTTCTTACTTCTCGATGCAGGTTTCGGTGTTCACATGTCTTGAAATTACTGGCTCAATACTGGCTCCATAGCGATACTCGGTGTAGCGATCCTCTCATCGTAGGGTGCCGGGGATGGGACGAATTCGAGCAACTTTCGTGGTGGCAGGCCGGATGTGTGATAGTTCTTGATCAGACGAATCCGTTCGTACAATTGCGGAGAGTTATTTGCGAAGCGCGAGAACCCTCAGAACACTGAATCCTGGGAACAACTAACTCAGGGAACCAGACATTGAAAACATCGAACCAATGGCACAATAGACCTTGGTAACATCAAACCCATGGTACAATAGACATTGGCATTATCGAGCAGGAGAGTGGCATGGCGGTATCAGTGACGCTGTGCATGCATGACATTCCGGGTCTGACTCCAGCATACACTGCGGCGTTCTTCCCAAGGTGGCTGTACTTGCAGTTGCGATGGGCCAGGTCTTGGTCTTCATTTCCTGGTTCCGCTGTGTTGCAGTGGACTTGGACAGTGGGATTCTGTGGTTGTTTGGGATATTTGAACTAAGTATCGTCGGTCGGCTGTGAGCAGTCACGTTGGACATACATCTTCCGCTCCTCCAGTCTCCGGGAAAGTGGAGTTCACTGATCGTCTGTCAGAAGGGTACGTGAAATGGCGGTTCCGGGAGCTGGTTGGGATTACTTACTCCCTGCCTTAATATCATCTGAACAGTAGTCGAGAAGAGGGGGCGAGCTATCACAGATGCTCATCCACGATCAAAATGGCCAGGGTTCCTCTATGAGCAATCAAATCAAATCGATAGACTTTGGCAATATCGAAACATGGGGACCCTCCTCCCAGTTTCTCCCACTCACGATCGTGTGATTGCTGCCGCACAGACCATTCTCCTCCGAATACACCTGTCATATAGGCATCATCCTCGAATACATTAGCCATCTCCTTGTCCTCCCTCCGGCAGTCCCGCCACCTCCTTTTCAGTCTTCCTCTCTTACCATTTTCCTGGTATATCCATCACTCGCCTGCACACCCTATATATTAGGACTTTATTTGAAATAAAAAGATCAGTGTAGAGGTTTCTCTTTGCCCCGTTCTAATGTGATAAATGAATAAAAGCGTGTACAAGATGGCATATGGGCCAACATTAAGCATACGATCAGACAAATTTTGAGTTCTTTCCTCCGATCTCATTAATTATTGACAATTTGAGTACCCCAAGGAATCAATTGAATAGGGAAATTAGCAGAACGCTGGGGTAGTTGGAGGGGCTCTCGAACTTGGAGTAGTTCTTCAGCCTAGAGTCGTTTGAAATTCATTATTGCCGAAGGCAAGCTGTTTACAGGTATAGCGATTTTGTGTACTAAACAGCTGATAGTGATTCAGTCTTAATGCTATTGGGCGGTGTAGGAGAAGATTAGATGAAATAACGTTTAGAAAAATGTGATAGCTAGTGGTAGCTGCATCAGATGGCCACAGTCTTTGATTTGAAACAGTGACAAATCCTTCCCTTCCTTTATTCGAATTGGTATGCAGGGTTTACCAAGAGTGGCAGGGCGGTATCAGTGACGCTTTGCATGCATAACATTCCGGGTGCATTTTTTCCAAGGTGGCTGTACTTGCAGTTGCGGTGGGCGAGGTCGTGGTCTTCATATTCTGGTTTCGCTGCAATTCAGTGGACTTATGGGTGTCTAGGGTTGTTTGGGATATTTGCAATAAGTTTCGTCGGTCGGCTGTGAGCAGTCACGTTGGATAATAATCTTCCGCTCCTCCAGGTCTGAGAAAGGGGTCCTGGAGTGGTTACAATACTCACACCCTTGCTTCGATATCACCTGAGCACTAGTCGAGATGGGAAGGCGAGTTAACGCCGGTTCTCATCCACGATAAAAATGAACAGGGTTCATTCATGAGCCTTATTAGGCTTCCTGAACCCGTAGCGATCAAGTCAAATCAAGACAAAGCATACAACAGTTGATATACAGGGTATACGGTCATTGGAAAATCCACTATATCACAAGTGGGTGTCGATGTGCCGTTCGACTTGATGTATTTCAACGAAGCTGACCTATATACTGTCGACGCCACCTCCAATTTTCAGTCCGGCTCGTTCAAACTGCACTTTTTGATATGCAATAGAACAGAAATGTGCATCCGATTGTTTTCAATACACGTGAAATACGGCAATACCAAGCATCCGTTATTCATCATTGTCCAGTAATGTGTCCCATTTGAACCGTTATCAATTTAGCTGATTGCGTCGATCTATTTGAAGCAATTATGCTTTCGGATACTTTCCCCATAGGCTCGATTTCACTACTTAGTATCTTGAACAAACCTTAATTACCACTCAATCAAATTAAATTTCGATCACGGCACGGTTGTTCTGGTTATTAACGATTTTCGCCAATTCATTGCTCACACGGTATCCCCAAACATAACGCAATGCGACGTGTTGCCATATGCTGCTTTATAGTTCGGCTATTCCCAGACTTACATGGGAGAGGGTGGGGTGGGGGATCTCTTCACTTCTTACCTGACAGAGTATTCTCTATCCTGAAAGGTGCTGCTCCCATATAACCAATACCTCAGTACCCAGTTACTAGTGCACGAAATGGAACAAGACTATATCAAAACAGTCGCAACTGAAACCAATTGCCAAGACGCATTTAAGTGGTTTTCTACTTGGTCTAACAATAAATCAACATGTGAACTTGTGGAAACGTTTTATTCTCCATGTTTTCATTTGGCAATCTCTGATTATTCAGCAGAGCGCCCTCTTCCCACCAGAACCAATGAAATATAAGACTTGTTGGACTCTCAATAACTTTTTGAGAAGGGCGCTGCCAATTTATAGTAATCAGTGAAAAACTTGCTCTACCCTTCCGAGAGTAGGCTGCTCTGGGCATGCGACCAATGAGAGGGGGTATAGGGGCCGAAGGCCCGAACACGCGGGCCACAGACCTGACATCCCCAGCAAGGTTTCTGAGGCCTCCCTAAGGAACATTTTGAACTGAAATTGCTCCAGATGCGTTTTCTTTAAATTGGATGGCCGTAGAATGATGCACCAACCTCCATCATTTCAGGGCATTTCGTTAAGTCAGGCAAAATAGGGGAGGGCGCTTGCCTTGGTTGTCACATATCCCCCCTGCTTTGCTTTCTCGATAACATCTGTTAGGAGCCTGGCCCATTTCTGCAGTAGGAAAATACTCGATGGATGACGTTAGAATCTACGCAAAAACATCAGCATCAAGGAGCAGTGAGTATTGTGAGGCAGCTGAACGATATAATAGACAACTGTTGGAAAGAATAACAAAAATGACAAGTGGGTTCTCGAACCGCTAGTCTCGCATTTCCGCCATTTCGATCTGATCGGTTGGGTAGGCCTATGTGGAGATTTTCTTGTAGGAAGATGATGCGATGGTGGTGGGTTGCCAGCATATACTATAAAAGAGCTAGGATATGGGGAAATTCATGAACATTGAAAGCATCCAAAAGGCGATAGGACCATACGCAAGGATCTGGCAAAGTTGGAAATATGCATAAATTATGCAAATTAGATGCATTGAATGACCTCTAGTGACCTGTGACTAGTGTACCTGTAACATTTTCGAGAGGAAGGGTAGACAACATCCACCAGCTTTTAAAACAATTCGACAAACTTCGAAATTTTCCATAACTTATGCAAATTAGATACACTAAATGACCTCTGGTGACCCCGACTTAACATTTAAATTTTCTCGTGGAGACTCCCTTCCTGTTCAGGACATGTCAAAACTGAACACTGGGGCTTGTTGTTACATGGGTAGGTAGTTATACTCCTGGTGATGTGCGTACGCAAGAGTTTCGATTTTCAATGTAAGTTACGTTTTTAATTATAATACGTACAGTGACCATCACGGGAGAATTGATATTATGCGGAATGTATGTAGGCCTACACATACGCAAAATGGTACAAGGGATTCCCTGTAGCAAATTACATTTACTTTGTGCCAAACGACCCACATTTCATGAGGGTACAACCCCTTCTTAGCAGGAAGCAACCGTTTTCCCAGCACTGTGGTTAAGGTTCATTGTCGCTGGCCAGATTGTGTTACCCCTGGTCAGCAGCCCAGTAAGTGATTGGCAATGGAAGCCATAAGGTTGTGCAATTAAACCCTTGCTGGACAGCGACTGAGGCAAAAAGTGGCACAGCACAGAACATACACTGGACACACAACGCTCATAACTGCCAGGTAATTTTACGATTGTGTTCGAGTCGGAGGGCCATGAAATATTCCACAGCCTCTGAACGAAATTCCAACAAGAACGCAACGATGCGTAGTGATACCTTGCATTATTTGTAAAACTTTCGCAACACAAAAAGATGTCCAACATTTGTGCACCAGTTACTACCTTTTACCCATTAGTTGGAACAGTAACATATCTTCCCTTTTATAACCCTCTCAAGCCAGGCAGAGAATACTTCTATTCTACTACCGTACCTGAAATCATGGCAACAAAACAGAAGGGACATTGGATGATCTATAGCCTGATCCAGGAACATAAGGGATCATGTACTTGATGTGACTCCCTACATGGTACAAATCATGAACCCTCTACAACTTCGCGTTCAATAGTTATCTGGTCAACAAGTTTCTACAACTTTGACCACTTTTGACCCTGTATTTGGACTGGACCCAAACTCAATAGGGATCATGCATTCCACATGGCCAACCTACATACCAAGCATCAGCTTTCTACAGTTCTACACCCCTACGTTCAATAGTTATTGTTTGTGTTTACAACGTTTTTGGACTCCGACCTTCTTCCGACCTTCTTGTCCTTGGACCAGACCCCAAAAGAATGGTGATCATGCACTCCATATGGCCAGCCTTCATGCCGAGTATGGACTCTATGAACCTTTATTGTATTTACAAGGTTTTCGGACTTTTACCTCTGTGGACCTCAGATGACCTTGGACCAGTCTGAAAAACAATTGGGATCATGTACTCCATATGGCCAGCCTTCATGCCAAGTATGAACTCTACGAACCTCTATTGTGTTTACAAGGCTTATGGACTTTGACCTCCGCTGACCTCTGCTGACCTTGGACCAGACTAAAAAACAATACCGATCATGTATGGCCAACCTACTGACTATGAAGTCTCTGCTCCTTTTCGTTCACTAGTAATAGTGTTCACATGGTTTTTACACTTCGACCTCTGTTGACCCCAGATGACCTTGGTCCAGGCTGAAAGCAATTGGGATCATGTACTTCACATGACCAATCTACATACCAAGTATGAAGTCTCTGCATCTTTCCGTTAACTAGTTAGTGTTAACGAGGTTCTCAGACTTTGACCTCTGT
>JAODTT010174318.1:0-13875 GCA_025400115.1 Pentamera pediparva
CAGTACGGCAAGTAAGCAAGCAAGTCGGACATTGCTCATATTCTTATTTATCCAACAACATAACCCAACAGTTGTGACGCCATGATCATTGAAATTGGAATTTGGACAAAAAAGCGACAGCGATGCTTGCATGAGACAAAAACCGTCCATTTATAATTCGATATCGAAACGGTATATTGCCATTATGATAGTGTTTAATGCCGAATTAATTGCGATATATACCGAGGGACGATTTTTCCGTGACGTCATGCAAACGGCACCGTCGATTATTTGCTTGATGTTGCGAGACAATATTGCCGCTTTAATGCATGTTCAGTCACAGTACTAGCCTATAGCTAAATAAATCGGCTATTGATGACAGTTCATTGATAGCAATGATTGACTCCCGCACGTATCGGGTGTCACATTGCATCTGCAACATTAGGTCATGATCACGGGCAAGAAGAGAGTAAATGAGCAAACATGGCAACTATTGAAAAATTGTACCCAACGGTTACGGTCTACCAAACAAGTGTGGGACCATTATACTTCCTTGAAATCGGACAATTAGAAATTGCAAGACCCAACTAGCACTAATGACAGGAATTATCATCTCCAAACAAATAAAGGAAAACATGCAACAAACTTATGTCTTGGAAAAGAAAAATCGATGACTCCCATCAGTTCCGTATAGGGCAAAAGGGCACATTGATTGAACGAGCGAGCAGGGAATATATCGCAAACCACGAACCAATAACTTTGTATCATGTCATGTCATAGGGTCAGAGGCACATTCTGACTCTCTCGCGTGTTGAAACCCGGTGTATGCTGACATTGTTGTCGAATACACACATCAATTTAACTTCGACTTTGGTAATGCGCGATGACAGAGCCAATGACTATACTTTTTTCGGCGAAGTGCCAGATGAACGTATACAACGTGTGTCGATATGTGAATGGATGTGTACCCTACCAACGGTGTGCTGGTCTTGTTAAGGCTTGAGCAAATCAGAAGACCGAGGTAAACGGGAGCTTAGTAGACACCGGTGCTGAAATAAACACTGTCAGGTACGTCATCTAGGGATTCATCCAAATGGATATATAAAGTTATCTCTTGTGGACTATCTCATTGAAATTTGTGGTTAGTACCTATCAAGTATCTAGTGCAAATTAACAGTGAGTCGAAATATCCTTTATCGTCAGCCTGAAACCAAAGGGTTATCGCCACACGCATGCTCCTAGTTACCCGGCCATATTAAAAAAGTATTCCATGCCGGAAACCTGATGAGTGATGATATCGGTGTCATACACAATATCTGATTATCGACTTTTGGAGGCAATTGGACAAGACAAGCAATGTCTGCATAAATGACCATTCAAAGTTCACTTCAGACGCGTAGCCTTTTGACTTTTACAAAAAGAGTGACTATTCCTGGTTATCATCATGGTGCTTTCCTTGCGTTACATTTTATGTAGACTACACTTTACATGTATTTTTTTTTGGAACGGTATATGATATATTACAAAATGGGAGATGTATGAAGTCTGGTGATTGCCGTCCTCCGCTTCCTTCTCCGATGCGTCGTGCCAAGCTAGAAGACCGCATCTGCAAGGCCATATGACTTGAAATAATTGTATCCAACAGACTCGCTGAAGCACGGTAGTCCGTTCTGTTCAGCTCGTCAAATCACAAACTTTCTAATAGGTTGTCAATTCAGACAGCCAAGCTGCCAAGTGGCGTAGTGATTCATTGACTGTCATGATGCATGTTGACCTCAGTTGACTTTTGACCTTTAATTACACTCTAAATGTATAAATCTGTATGATGGGCTTATCCAAGACCTATGTTGACCTCCGCTTACCTTCAGACTGGCTGCAGAACAATATAGATCATGTAGTCATTATAGGGATTTCGCACACCATGTATTCAGGTGGGGTCGAGTGTATTCACAAGTCCCAGAATACAAATTATAATGAACCCTCATATTGAATCGTTCTGGATCTACCAACTGCATTGTAATGTCATGAATGTGTCTGAAAGTGGGCGGTGCTGCAGTGTTGGGGTTGGCTAAGTTACATTATATACGCGAAAGTGTGTAGGATTTGGGTGAAACTTGGTCGATGTAGACCAACTTTGTTTCCAACCCAGGTGGAGGATATTATGAAGTCACCAGAGGTCAAATTTACATAGTTTATGCGATAAACTTGTTGAATATGAACGAACTACATTCAGCCACCATTGTTAGGTCATCGAACTAATGTGGAAATTGCATGGTTTATGCAATGAATATGTTGGATGTGAACAAAACCATTGTTAGGTCATCAAAGGTCAAATTTTGCATACTTGGTGCGACAACTTTGAGGAAATTAGTTTTGGCAATCTTCGGCCGAACCTCTCATTCGCCCGCCACAACTGAGGGTCATGGACACCCTCTCAATATCAAATGAGATTGGCATCGTCATGCGATGATTATTTATTTGGATTAACCCGCCTGCAGATGTGTCATTCGATGAATTTTTTTTCCAATTTATGCAAATTTTCGTTTCGCAGTCGTGAATTCCGAGTTACAATCGAGTCGTCTGCCATCAGGCTACAATGGCAGTCCTTCTTTCTGCTCTGGACTACATCGTAATCATCGCTACATTGGCAATCTCCGCAGCCATCGGGGTGTTCTTCGCGTATCGGGCGGGGCGTCACCAGTCGTCGGTAGACTACTTCCTCGGTAGCCGACAAATGTCTCTGATCCCTGTGTCGTTTTCGCTGACCGCGACAATCATGTCTGCCATCACCTATCTCGCGACGCCGGCTGAAGTCTACGTCCATGGGCCGATGTACGGAGTCGGTCTCGTCACTCGCCTGTACGTCCCTCTGATCGTAGCCTGGGACCTGGGACTGCGTTTTAACAACACAGTCCGATACACGGTCATCGTCATCAAATCCATCCACGATTTTCTGTACATGGGGATTGTCATATACACACCGGCCCTGGCACTGAGCGTCGCTGCGGGTATCAGCTTGCCGTTCTCCATCCTGTCCATTGGGATAATTTGCACTTTCTACACGTCCATCGGAGGAATAAAGGCTGTAATATCAATAAATGTTTTCTTGCAGTCAAATTGAAAAAATGTCAGCAAGGAATCATTCCATGCACAGTTCGGATCGAACCTGCACACAAACAGGTCAAAACTTCCAGGAAGACACCGCAGGTGAACACATAGGGATAAATGAAATTTTGGAATGGCTTCCATCAAAGTCCGATACATCATTTCGAAAAATCTCCTAATTACTAACGTCGTTCTTTCATTTATGTTCTTCTTCACACTGGAAGGCATTCTCGATGTTGATTGGCGCTACCTCGATGATAATCGCAGGCACCATGAAGTACGGAGGGGTAGCTGAAGGATGGCGTCGAGCCATTGAGGGAGAACGAGAAATGAATGTGGACTTCACTCTCGACCTCACTATTCGCTTCACATTCTGGAGTAGCATGATCGGACCTACTTTCGGCTGGTTGGCCAACGGCGCAGTAACACAGAGCCTGATACAGAGGTACAACTCCTGCAAGACCGAGCTAGAGGCAGAGCTGGCTTCCTACCTCGGAATGATCGGCATGGCCGTGATAGAGGCGCTGGCGATAGCTACAGGAATGACCGCCTTTGCATACTACTATAAATGCGACCCGTTAACCTCGGGCAAGATAAGCCGAGCTGACCAAATCGTCCCGTTTTTCATCATGGACCTTTTCCATTCGTACCCTGGCGTACCGGGTATCATGATAGGAGGAGCCTTCTGCGCTTCTCTTTCCTCCATGTCATCTGTGCTCAACGGGGTAGTGGCTGCTGCAGGTCAGGATGCTCTGAAGTCAATTTGGCCCAATCTCTCAGATTTTAGATATGCCGTTATAACGAAAGTTATGTCCTTCGCATTCGGCGTGCTAACGATCGTGCTGGCCTTCCTGGCGTCTGTTCTAGGAGGCGTTCTGAAGACAGTGATCTATATTGGGGGACCCGTGTTTGGTGTGTTCGTCTTGGGGATGTTCTTTCCTAGGGCAAACTCAAAAGGTGCGCTGAGTGGTCTGCTTGGCGGTTTTGCGATAGGTCTAGGTCAGTACATCGGCTCTCAGTTTTATTCTTCTCATCACATGCCTCCACCACTGTTCGTTGTTGGTTGTACGGAGTACACAAACACGACCTCCCTAATGATGACCACTTTGCCGCGTCCGCGGAGCTTGCATCATCGACTAGTGGGATCTACGAAAGTTCTTCCATGTACACTTCTGCACCATCCGATTCGCAGGGCCCTGTGTTCTTCACGATGAGTTATCTCTACACATCTCCACTGACTACCATGTCTTGCATTATCACTGGGCTCATTGTAAGCTACATAACATCCTGGGGAAACCCTCGGGTAGTCAACCCAAGGTACTTAACCCCGATCGTCGCTCGTTATTCCACCAATGTAAAGGCTGGCGGAGAATATTGCTCGGAGGAGGAAAGGGAATACGTAACCCTGAAACAGGTTTAATTCCTCAAATTCCATTCATTATGTTAGTTCAGAGTTAGCGTTCCCAACCAGTTGAACTGGAATCAACTATTTCGAACGTGGTATCAATGACTGGTTTCAACATTGTATAACTGAAATTAACAGGTCCCAACATAAATGAACTGGTATGATATGAATAGAACGGACGAACATCGTTGTTGACCAGCCAGCCGGTAACCTGTTCAAGCCAGTTGAATTTGTAACTTTCTCCAACTGGCATTTCCCCTCTATCGCGCACAAATCGCATTTTGCTCATCCGTGTCTGTACTCTGACCTCTGTCGTTGCACATTCATATAGAGTACCCACTATAACTGTTCTTTGGATTTTTGGTTATTGCTGTTTTAGAGGTCGAACGCCTCGAGAGGATTAGCGCAATTTAATCTAGAGATTGATCCCAACCAGTTGAACCAGGCAGGCTATATAAAAGTCGAATTATTGGGGAGAACATCCGCTACATTTGAGATATTATAGACTTCTGTAGGCATGTTTCTTGGTTTTCATTGTTTTTTTGAAAAAGCATTTGATTAACTAAACTGGAATAACAATTTTCACTATAATTAACATGATTTGGTTTAAGAACTGACTCTTGCCCCTGGGTTCATACGGTTTTCTTCTAATCGCTTTGCCTCTGTATGTAATACTGGTTTTGACACGTCGTCTTTCAACATTACTAGGAGAGTCAGACAAGGCTGTCCTTTGGGTCCTTATATTCGCTATCATCTTTGTAGAATCGTTGGCAATGAAAATCATCGATAATCAAACCATTGAAGGCATGTTAATTCCAAATGAATTAAGAACAGTTCATACGGTAATGTTTTGGAGCCATCCCATCATTCATTAGAATAGTTGATTGACATAATTTGAGGTATTTTGAATCAGCCTCGGGGCTGATGATGAACCACGATAAGTCGAACCTTTTATCCATTATCTATTATCTGCTCAAATGGACGATAGTCAGGCAAAGGCATTGGGCATCACAGTTCGTAATGACCGCTTTTGATGATTGCCTCTCTAGGCTGAATTTTTCTCGTCCTTGCTATCCCGACTGAAACGGATATTGAATCCCTAGTCGGGATGTGACGTAACTCCCATTGGACGAATTGCCCTCATCAAGTCTTTTGATATGTCTCAATTTCTTCACCCTTTCAGTGTCTTCCGGATCCCCTGGATATTGGGAAAAACTCGATTCTGTCTAAGATTACTTGGTCAGGGAAACCCTGGCCAAAAAAGCCAGGGTTACTCGATGAACCTTAAGTGGCTTCCTGAACCCGTAGCTTTCAAATCAAATTGAATGAAACAGGATAAGAATGAGCACAGCACGTTACTCGGTAAATTCAACTTCAGGAAGAGAGTTTGATGCCACTCACATTGAGGATTTCATCCATAGGCTAAAGTGTTCATGGGTGAGGCGTTATATGGAAACAGATCCAGCATTTTAGAAAGGTCATTCAACTATTATCTCTATAATATGGAGCCTGTGTGTTGTTTAATTTGAATTGATAGGGCCTGACGGCTTGCTCTCTGTTCACATTTCAAAACAAATTTCAACAAGCAAGTGCTATGGCACAATTGGTCTAAACAATTAAAGGAAGGTATGTCATGAAGTGTGTGTTTCATGGTGTGATTGAGCGATCCCAGCTAATAATTGGATGGCTTTGAGTCATGAGACATTCCAACCGGGCATGGGAGATGATATCCATCTTATCCCCCATCCATCACATTTCATTTCATAGACATTCGATTAGAAACGTCGTGACTTGTCCGTAATTGGAGGTAATTGAAAAATGATGTGCTTTCATTAATTTGGACGGAACGCAATGGGCTTTAATCTTCGATATTCCCTTTTCGTCACCGAGAAGAACAAGAATCAGTCACTTCCAATACCGTTTGTTACATCGTACATCATATTCTTGGAACCGATCACTCATCGCTAAAAATGAAAAGTCAGATAGTTCTAGTGATCACCTTTTTGGTCACATGGAGGGGCACCTCTCCCGAATTTGCTTTTATGTTCCCGATTTTATTCCAGATATAGAACGGGCTATTCAAACAGGCAGTTCTCCACGGAGAGGGATTTTCTTTGTATTTGAACTCCTATTAAAGCATCCAATGGAAGTTCGAATTTTTCAGATGAAGTTGCATACTTTTCAAAAGAAACATAATAACGCTAGATTGGATGTTGACGAGTTGCATAAATTTGAATTTGATATTGCAATGGAGAGAAAATTAGATGACGACGAGTCACGTATAGATCCATATCTTTTGAAGCTATTTGAGGCCATTCACTGTGATTTTCTCACTCTCTCATCTGCTATGATAACTGAGCTGCTTGGGTATGGCATTGAGTTATCTATGCTCTATTGTTAATACATGGAATACTTATCTATGTTATTGTTTGTATCCTCATTGTATCGCTTGCTAGAGGAAACGAGAAGAATAAATGATGGCTGTGAAAGAGAGGCGGCACTCATAATGAAAGATCAGGAACGTATAAACTGTCAAAACTGATAACCTCAAAAATATGGATTTGAAACAAGCCTTGATTATTTGTCTGGCTGACACTAGCAGGAGGATAAATTTCCAGTGATCTGATATATGTTACTGGCGAAATTACCTCAAAGTCTTCGAATCAGTGATTACCCGCTCATCATAGCCCTTGCTTCGAGTCTGGGACGGGAAAAATCGACACCAATAACACCGACACCAGCTGCTCTCGACACCAACACCGACACCGGTATCGGAAATGGGAGTCCGACATCGACAAAAGGGTCTGACACCGACACCAACTCACAACACCACACTCCCAAATCACTGTTTGGGAATTGTACACTATTCTAAACCCATTTCTGAGATGGGTTCATATGCTAAACACGGTGTCAAATTCTTGGACGTGCTGTTCAATTGCTAGATAGTCAAATATCGAAAATTGAATTGCCAGAGAATAAACACGTTTCAAAAGTGGGGACAAAATAGTGTTGAGAAAAGTGTTTAATTCCCCAGCACCGCTTTTAGAGTGCACTTGCAGCAACAGTACACTCTTACATCATCGGGTACCAGTACTCTGAATTGGAGAATGAGGTTTCAGGTACCAGGCTCCTAGTATATTCGACTAACTGCAGTATCGGTTGTGTGGAACATTAGACTTAACAAACAATTTCGGTTATAGAAGTTCGACCTCTCATGACCTTGAAGAACGGACACCAACATACAATAGGGGTCATCCCACCATAGGTGCGACCTACCTACCTGATAGCCTTCGAACTTGTTACATGCTTGCGTTCGTTAGATATCGTGCGGGAACGAATCCGTTCCAAGTGTCACACACGCACACACACACACACGCACGCGCACACACACATTCACAGACAAGCACGCACAAAAACTCAATGGGGTGGATTTGTCATCTCAATTTGCATGATCCATTGAATCTACCTTTTTCACACAGTTCGATTTTGGTAAGAAAAGTTCCCCGGTTTACACCTATTGGCTCTTGCTGAATAGGCTACCTTGTAAACAACATCAGTTCCACAACGCCGTAGGTGTAACCTTCGTGAGTTCGTCTTGTTTTTCCGAAATAGCATAACAGCGCGACGTTTGTATTACCAGCGAGCTTGCCCTTCCGTCGAAGAGGTGCGGAGCCAACCGGGGCATGAATCCCTGGATGCCGTGTATGGTCCTAATCATAATACGTTGCTCGAACCTAAATAACAAATACGAGTTCATAGTCGAAAGGTCAAACAGGTGAGATTCATTTACCAAACGAACAGTGGGGAGGATTTGGAACGTACCCATAGGTACCACATAACTAGAGTTCACATGCAGTTTACATGTTGAGTGGTAACCTATACGGTGTAACGGGTATAAACCAGTTCGAAGACATTGTTTTGCCAATAAACCAGTGCGTCGAAACCAGTCTAATTCGGATAATTCCCTGCTAGTCCCAGGGATTCCTGAGAAGATAAGTTTAGAACTCGGTATTGCTGTCTGGAGAGAACAGCGTCTACGCTACACAGCACAGCGGTAACATCACAGGTAGGCATAATACTGGGGTAGGCTATACGTACCATACCATACTTTAACCTATTTCAGTAAACGTAGTGTTTGCCTGTAAATAAGCCGAAGGGTAGGCTACCTCACCGAGGTCAACATTTGTTAGGAGGTTGACAATAGCACATTCAGAATGTTACAATATGCTCATACCCTATTATGCTTCCAGGCCAATGCGAAGCTTGATAGTGATTTTTAGTGGTGCATGGGCTGTGGCTCAATACTTGCAATCTGGTGCAATGTTAACGTTACTCACCTGAACACCTACCTCGTTTTGGAGATAATTTGGTGCTGATTCGTCTTGCCGATGGGTGCATATCGAGCAGGAAGTTCCATTGAGCTGGGAAAGAATGTTGATGAACTACCAGGGGAGAGGTACCGCCACCGTATACATGAGGGTGTCCCGCTCCCCATTGGGAAACCTTTCCACCTCTAGATGGCCTTAGGTGCAATTTGGTGCAATGTAGCACACCTAAGCACTCACTCCCAATTGTATTTTCTTAGTCTGGATGCTCCACATTTTTTTTACTGGGGGCTCGTCCGTCAGATTTGGTGTGTAGCTGTCTCATGGAGAGTGTAAGAACCTCATTAATATCTTGGCCAACTCGACCCCACCTAGATGGATGGAGCTCATTCGTGGCAGGTATGCTCCCCATGATGAGTACATGAACCTTTTTGTTTTGGTGTAAGGTCAAAGGTTATCTGAGGTCACTGGAGCTCAGAGTCTGGAATCCTTGTAAACACCATAAGTCCAGAATCGGAAATTTGGTGTGTAGCTGCCTCATGGGGAGTGTAAGAATGCTGTTGTTTGTAGTGTACACTGAGGGTCAAATTTGGGGAAAAAAGGGGAAAAATTGAGAAATTGATAGTTTAGCAAATTTTGGCTTGTGAAAATAATGACCCCAAATGAATGGATGAAGCTCATACTTGGTAGTTATGTTCCCCATGATGAGTACATGAACCCTGTTGTTCTGGGGTCGGGTAAAAAATCATTTGAGGTCAAAAGAAGTCAAAGTCTGAAAGCCTTGTAAACATGAACGCTCGATCCGATTAAGCCTAAATTCGTGTGTAATGTAGACCAGGGGTCAGTTTTCGAACAAATTTGAAAAATGTATTTTGGGCAATCATGATTGGCTCCTTCGACCCCACCTGGATGGATGTAGCTCGTTCTTCGTGAATATGTTCCCCATGATGAAATATATTGACCCCATCGTTTGGTGGTCAGGTCAGAGGTTACCTGAGGTCACCAGAGGTCAACGTCTGAAATCCTTATGAACGCGAAAAGTCCAGAACGTTTGATCCGATCGAACTGAAATTTAGTGTGTAGCTTTCATCCAACCGGATGATCCTAAATCGCCTGAGGAATACCATTCGACCCCAAGCTGAGGTACAACCAAAATGGCTTCCGTGCCAAGTGAACCACTGTTTCCCGAATCCTAGCTTTTCGTCGTATGATCGAAGAGACTGAGCAGAACGATCTGTCAGCCATTCTGACCTTCATTGACTTCGAAAAAGCATTTGATTCGGTTCACCGAGGCTAGATGGTCTGGATTCTAAAAGTATGGAATTCCCCCAATCTGCTCAGCTCACGTATGCCAACACGCGTGCATTCGATAAGCACAGCAAATACTCACTCGTGTGGAAAGTGAATGTGCGAAGTTGGGACTTACCTGCAGAAAGCAAAATCACCAAGGTCATCACGCATAACTCACCAGATCATGCCCTCTGGGGACAATTGAGAGGAAGGCTCTCGAGGAAGTCACTGAATTTAATCACTGATTTAAAATACCTCGGCTAGCGGGTAAACTCCACCGAGAGTGGTATTAAGATCAGGAAGGCTCTTGCTTGGACAGCGCCTAACAAGATGAGAAGTGTGTGGGATACACAGATGAGTCGGCGTGTGCAACTGAACTTTTTCCAGGTCACTGTTGAATATGTTCTGCTGTATGGAAGCGAAACTTAGGACATCACACCAGTCCTAGAAAAGTCATGCAATGGCACATGAACTCGCATGCTGCGGGCGGCTCCGACTATCAGCTGGAGAGAACACTTCCCCAACGACATTCTCTATGGTGTACTACCCACAGTAGGAGACGAGGTGACATGCAGGAGGTTGACTCTTGCAGTACATTGCCACCGTCACCCTGAACTTCCTGCTAGGCAGTCCATCCTACGGAAGCCCACACATGGCAGAAGGAACAGAGGTAGACAACGTGACACATTTGTCGACATCCTGGAGAGTATGACGGACCAAGATGAATGGAGGATCTATGCTAGAGCTCGGCTGTGGTCGACCTAGTAGGAAAGTAAGTTTCTAATCAGGCTGACATGAACCCTGTTGTTTGGTGTATGGACCGGGGGTCAGCATAATGCTGCGTTTACACTATATGTTCTCAGCGGCCACGGCAGCCACCTTTCGAACCACCGTTGGCAACCCGGGTTGGACGCGAGACAACGCCTGCTGACGGCACGGGCAAATGTATAGAATGTTACCTGGTTTAGTTTTACTCGAGCCAATGAGACTTTTTACATCTAACAAATTAGTAATATTGAACGAATAATGCATGAAATATCGACTACCCTCTTACTCACATGTCTGAGTTAAATAGCTTTCACAGTGTGTGAGTATATACGTATATGTGTAGGGTGTATATGATTCATATATCCTACAAAAAGTATATCGATCAAGCGAGAATTGAAGTGACCCTATTGCAACTGACAAGGACGCGACGGTGGCATGACGTCTCGACAGCAGATCGCCCTAGTGCAATCCGATGTTGATTACGATGTGCATCGTCACTATACCGTATATGTTGAAGCTCGATCCCCAGTCGTCTGCTGGGTAAAGTACCAACATCGGCGATGTCCGTTTGATTGGGTTTCTATGTTAGGAGTTCATGTACGGAGATATGGAGCAGATTAACCAAAGAAGCTGTTGACTCAGCATCAGTCCATGCCGTCCGGGACATGGCCCTCCCTGTAGTGCGGCAACTCCAGCCCACTGCAGTTCAACGGGCGTCAATACTTTGAAACTCAGGCCAGCAGACGACCACCCAGTCGTCCACTGGCCTATGTTCCATTATTGTCGCCGCCCATTTGATTACGTCAAATCGAGTGAGCGGCGACAATGTTAGAAAGTTGGCAAGCAGACGACTGCATGGGTGCTTTGAGTAATAGGTCATCATGACAGTATGTATGTATACGCCTTGTGTTATGCTCCCACCCGAAGGTGCTTCAGCAGACTAAGAAAATCCGATGTCAGTGTTTTTAAATTAGGGTCTATATACGTAATTGATACAGATACGGCTATAGTACCTGAATTCATGTGGTACATAACACACAGCACATTGCGAACAGCGTCTTATAGTTACCGTGTTATAAATATAGTTAGGGCTCGCTGGGTTGGAGAATCTTAACACACGCTGATAATTATGAATGGAACTAAGGAAACGTACGACGATAATCAACCAATCGACTAGATTAATCAGCTGAACTGACAGACTGAGGGGTAGCAGTCCAGGTCTCACATCCCTATATCAATATGGACTGAACGTAACAGTCCAGGATTCTTAGCTATGATTCTCCTGTTCCTTGATGTTAATGAGGATGACCTTCAGTTGATGGAATACCTTCTATATATGACATACCTATTCTGGTACCCGATGCGAGTGAAACACAACATAACTATCGCAGAGAGTTCATAACACACAACTCATGTTGAAAAATGTCTGATAGTTATTGTATTAGAAATAGAGTTAATATAGAGTTAGAAATCGGAGAACATGCCGATAATTATCTACGAAACTGAGGATGCGTACAAGGCTTATTTACGAGCTGACAGATGAATTGGCTGAGTCTCGCGGATATACTTGACTGTACCATCTGACATCGGATGCCATTATGTATGATGTGCACTCATAGAACAGTGAGAAGACGAATGATCACTGCCTGAAGGAGAACATCAGGCGGCGTTGGGACCGACCGTGCCTTGCATATACTCTCCAAAACGAAAGAGTGAAATCAACTCCATTGGAGTGATTCCTAACTCTCAACATTCGCAACAATGGAGTGAAATTTACTCTTCTGTTTTTGGAGTGTACACGCTGTATTCACCAGGAGGTGTTCGTGTCGGCCGCACTGGAGTTATTCCTATACGAGATGCTTGCGATATGCCAGCTCGAGCTCACTGATTGCGATACATTGCGAACGACTTATAGCGCAACCTGCCTTGCGCTATATTAGGCAGGCTGAAAAATAACGCAGCAGCTCGCGGAACAATTTCGCGAGGGAAATTTGCGCCAACTTTAGCAAGAATTACATTTGCTATTTGGGCTATTTCTGCTTCGCAAGCTTGCGCAAGCCGTTTCGCAGGTCAGTGAGCAACGCGGGAACTGATCTCGTATTTGTGTCAGTTGTGTTACCTTCATTAATTGTCTGGTCCGATTACGTCACATGATGATCGAAGTAATTTCGCTATTAACATTATTTCGAAATGTTCTTTCACCCCTTTATAAGTGAAAGGCATGTTATATATTGTAACAATGAATAATTGCATCATTCTATATATTTATAAGAACTCTGTGAATTTTCATTCAACTCAGATTCACGGTTCTCGTGTGAAATATTGAGGAAAATATAGGAAAATTAAGTTCGCATTGACTTTGCAGTTATTTGTCATCCCCATTTGACATCACATAAACAATACCCAAAAGCAGGTATAGGCCTATGTCACATGTTCACTATTCCATTGCCTGAATCATGTCATTCTGAGGGTTGGATTGTCTCACTAACTATACAGAACAGCAGGAAGATCCATAATCTTGGGGCCAAAGCGCCTGCTCGAAAGAATTTAATGATTGGCTGCACTAACACTAATCCCTAATCTAATCCCTAACTCTTACGAAGACTATAATCAACACAATACAATAGTATTACCTTACGAGACATTGTACATAAACTGGAATCTTGCAAGTCACGTTTCACACTTCTCCTGACCTTTGTTCCAGTACCGTAATCGAAAAGGTGACCTTAGCTCAGCTGAATTAAAACAACCATTGGGCCAGGAAGCCCTGTACGCGTTCGGCATTGACTATAGTACAAACCCACCATTCACTCAATTTGCCCGTGATTTGCAGTAAACAAATAAGAGGCCATAATAACAGTTATTTATTTTTTTATAATGTTGTTGTTGCCATAAAAATACAGCAGTTATCATAAAATGATGCGGTACATATCGGCTCCTTACAGGACGCACCACGAGGCTTCTCCCGGCAAGGGTTGAACCATTTCTGGATGACTCGGGTCA
>JAODTT010175429.1:0-13874 GCA_025400115.1 Pentamera pediparva
GAATTATTCCCTAATTTTAGCCTATGTTTGTAACGTGTCTAAATGCTGAGCACTGTATCAAATCGTTGTGTTCAATAAATCATGCCTATAAACCTATAGTACGCGTTTCCAAAGTGGGATAAAATGAGAGATAATGAATACTTAGAAATAATAATAAGGAAAGTGTTTCATTTCTAAACACTCCTTCTAGTGTATATAGAGGGTAAATGTCATCCTATCAATACATTGAAGACAGACTTGTGTATAACGTATACATAATTAGATGCGTTTCTGTGGACGGGGAGGCATCTCAAGAATGAGACTCCATATGAATAATGTATCGACGTTTGGTCACCGCACGTGCGACACATGCTGCGCTCTACTATCAACTGACAGATCAATGATAATGCCTTGACATTTGACGTCATTTGCGTTTTAACAGGCTTATAATTGATGATGTCGGTGACAGTAGTTCAAACCTAATGGTTGCGCCGTCATTTACTTCAGATTGCACAAGCTTACGAAATTAGTAGGCATTCTAGTAGTCTTATCATTGTTCATACGGAGCTCATGCCCAGCAAACAACTGCTCAGGCGCTTCGCCACATTACCCCGCTATTTTGAACCAGGTATACGAACACAAAAACTTCCGAAAACATTTTAACATGTTCCGCAAAATGTTTCGAAAAACATTTTTTGTCGAGTGACAAAAAAGTTAGGAGAATGTTCCCAAAACATCTTACAAAACATTTCGACGAAACGTTTTGAAAACATTTTCAAAAACTTCTGAAAGTGCTCTAAGAAGGTTTTGGTGGCAAAAGATTTGTGCCAAAATGGGCTCAAGTTATGTTGGTGTCTTCAAATTATATTATATTATCGTTTTGTTTCGTAGGTCTGCTGTGACTCTCAAATTTGAAATGAAATAAAAATATTCCTGAAATATTTTCTCAAAACATTTTTGAAATGGTATGGACACATTTCCATAACATCTATGTTACTCAGCGTGAAACATTTTTCAGAAACATTATAGGAAACAGTCTCGCGAACGTTTCGTGTTTGCCGGGCGCACTCCGATAATCTCGGAGAGTACTTGGGTTTCTCACAGGTCACCATTTACCACCTAGTAGAGAGAGGCAATTTCATATTAATACCTTGCTTAAGAGACTCGATCCCATAACCAGTGGATTAATCTGCTCTCACATATACGCCCGAGTTTCCGAATTCATTTCGATTTCAACTCCGGGCTAGACTGGGGCTAAACTGACACCGAGTGAGCCAATAACAAGTTGTACACAAAAGTACCCCGTGTATGTGAGACCCACTTCGGGCAGTTGGAAGCTCGGTGGCGTGACCATCAAGTCCTCACTCAGGTCTCACATATGAGCCCCGAGCTCGCCGAGTGCGTCCCGAGTGTGCGCCCCGGTCTAAAACGGGATATTACGGAGGTAGGCTACACGGGGAGCGTCGGGCAAACACCAGGGGCACTCCGGTAGCTCTTGGTAATTCCTGACATTCCTGGCACGGGCCCGAGTGTATCGAACATCTTCAAAACATTCGGGGTCACTTGGGGCCGTAGTTCCATTGTATTGAACATTTTCAAGTCACTCGGAGTCACTCGGGGTTGTAGTCCAGAGTTGCAATACGAGGTGCACTCGGGCGCTTCCGTAGCTCACTCGTGGGTCCTGAGGTCTCACTCGGAGTTCTAGGGCGCACACGTGAAAACCGGGAGGCGCTCGGGGACCGATCTGGGCATGTTCGGTTTGAGCTCAGTGCTTGCCACAAGCTGCATGTTAAATGTTTCGGACACACTTGAGGGCATTTTCTGCCAAGCTGGCCCCGAATTACATCAAGTTCAGATCCGGAACACTCGGCTGGCTCCCTGGATGGGTCATACCGAATACTGGAGATCAAGCAACCTCGAGACCACCACTGCGCCTAATCATTGCATCAGGGGAAAGTGTTCCACAACTGGAACAAGCTCTAATAAGTGAGTGCTCAAAACAGCTAGTTGAGTCCCGTCTGACTTTCACCTCCCTGGTTTAAAATTCCTGGGCCGGGTCATGTCAAAGCCACGTGGAAGATCAGGACCTAAATCCCATGTCAGTCAAAATGAAATCGACTGCCAATGTATGCGTAATGCTCAACATCGACAATGTAATATGAAAAACGACCTAATGTCCCACAACAAGGTGCCGCTATTAAAACTCAAACTGACATTTAAAGAGACTCGAATGGCATATGTCGTCATCTCGTTCGACGCTCAGCGTGACTGGTCACCTAAATGAGATATACTAGGTACAGGCAATTGGCAAGTTGTCGTCTTTGTGTTATGTACTGCTGCCTTTCCACTGGTGATTCAGGTGTAGCCAAAAAGACATCACATTATTCCGCGCACCTGGTGTGTGAATCGCAGCTGACAAACAGTGATATATCCAGCTGTGCATCCCTGTCGTTCCTTGGTCAGATTCGATCCTCTATCCGGTAAGTACCGGGACCACCAAGGCACAAGGAGATAGTAACTGCCAATCTAAGTATGTGATGGCATGGTGGACGGCGCAACTAGATCATTGCCTTGCTAAACATGGCGTTTGCTGGTATCGCGTAGTATCGTATCTGTCTGGAGGTCATTGATCAGATTGCCAGGGTCCACCTGGGAGGGGAGCCTGAAAATACCGGGTAGGTGGAGGAGGGCCGCGACAAGAATGACGAAAACAGGGACAATAGAGGGGAAATCACAGATGACCTGCCACTACATAAGTACCTGTTCCCCTTGTTCCTCCAACTCTTTTCCCGCACCCACCCGAACAAATCCAGAAAATTTGCACTAGAGAAATCCTCTTCGAATGTTATATGCTATGTATAGATCTCTAACTGAGAATTCATATTACAAACAACCTTCCCAGGGATACGCAATCACTGTTAATGGTCCTATCTTATCGTCATCACAACAAGACAACGGGCCGCGTTATAGAACTCATTCCCGAGAACAGCCGGCAATACTCGTCGGGCAAGAGAGTGGCAGGGCGGTATCAGTGACGCTTTGCATTCAAAACGTTCCGACGTTCGACTCTGGCATTCACCGCGTCTAATTTCCCAAAGTGGATGTACTTGCAGTTGCGATGGGTGAGGTCTTGGTCTTCATTTCCTGGTTCCGCTGTAATGCAGTGGACTGGAGGTCTGGGATATTTCCAATAAGTTCCGTCAGTCGGCTGTGAGCAGTCAGGTTGGACATAAATCTTCCATTCCTCCAGGTTCCGAGAAAGAGGTCGGATCCTGGAGTTCACTGATCGTCCGTCGGATGGGGACGTAAAATGGCTGTCCCGAGAGCAGGTTGGGATTAGTTACATCCCTGCCTCGATATCATCTGAGGACCAGTCGAGAGGAGGAAGCGAGTTATCGCTGGTGCTCATCCACGATCAAAATGGCCAGGGTTCCTTGATGGGCCCTAATTGGCTTCCTGAACCCGTAGCATTCGAATCAAATCAAATCGAATCACACTACGCTGATAATGATGATGCATGTTCCCATCAATATTTTGATTACAATTCCATTTATTTTGAAGAGGCAATGTCGTTTGGTAACAACTGGCAACAAAGAGCGACGGAGACGCTTGCATGACGCCACTACGAAATACCGTCCGAGTGCAATACGAAATTGTATATCGGCAACATGATATGTCAATGTCGTGACGTCATGCAAACAGCATTTCCGATTATTCGCTTAGTGTTGCGAAACGATATTGCCTCTTCAAATAAAATGTTATATTTTATACATTCAAAACATCCGTACGAAAAAAGACGCATCTATCTTGTAGCACTAGATGCATTGGGGGTAACTCATTTCAATTAGGGGTTCATTCATACTTGATCTGATTGGCTTATTCAGGTCAGCTGACCGTGCATTAACCTGTAGAAAATGCACGGGATAATGCACGATAGATCGGCACGGGCGGTTTACTGTTGGATGAATTTGTGTGTTTGTTATTATTATCACGCGCATTTCATTAGAACGTTCAAAATGGAACGCGCGATACTCACGCTAGTGCGTCAATAGCGTGCTCTGTGTGTATTGGCTAATGATCAAGGGTACCTTTGTGTATATTATTTGTCATGAATTGAGCGCAATTCAGAAAGAGTTGGTGACAGAAATGCGTGGAGAGGGATTATTAAGTGGTAATGCGCAGTGCTGACCATGGTGCTGACGAACTGCACGGCACTGCTCAATAAATGTAAAACTGTGCGCCCCTGATAATAAAATAAAGGCGAAATTTCGAGATGAAATTATGTTCATAGCATTTTATTTCTCCTGCCGTGTAGTTCCGTCCACCGTGACTTTGTAAAAAATGTCGAATGATATCAGTCGTGTTATATATGCAGCAGTACATAACATTGAACGTATCGTCTCTTACACATATTTTCTAGGTTCATGGCAAATAGTACACATGGCGGTCCCTCTTCCACGTATCAAAACTATGTCACTGTCATGTATACAAAGCATCATTAAACTGAGAAATGGCATGATCAACAGCAATGCATTATTACATGGATTATTATTCGCAAAAGTCTCATAACCTATATTTGTCCGTGGTTATGTTTGCTAAACATACATCCATACAAACAAACGCAAACGTACAACGAACACTCCAAAACAGTAGTTTAGACAGTGCACATACCCACATACTCCTATTCACTACCTCAACGCGTACCTCGAAATACTCGTTAAAGATACGGCCGATTCTCGGCTCAGATAGTGCCCTAACCGCTCTGGTCGAACGAGTGGGGCCAGGACACACCCCCGCAGAGACGCCAACCCGTGGGCGCTCGACCATGACGTCCCAGCGCTATATAAACGATGTTTCTGGTAACCAACTGCTTCAGTGACGAGGTCCGCGCCTACCAAGAGGACACAAGTCGCCACGGTTCACATTGAATAAATACTCGTTAAGGTAGTGAATATACGTACACGCATACATACATACATACAAACAAACATACGCTCATTGCCTAATAGCAGCAGATTATTGCAACTTGCAGTACTGTGTCGAATCGGTCAGAAAACTGTATCGCCATCCGGGAACAGAACTGACGAATAAAGTAAAAATAATGGAATTACGGTTTTCAGTGCGACTGAACAGAAATGGTTATTGCCAATGGAATGTACATATTCAATCCCAACAAATTCAATATTGCAACTGGAAATATGATAAAAGACTATCCACCACCTTATGCTCACTGCGAATATTAATCAATTTAAACAATTATTTACGTTTCCAATTTCCGTTCATGGCAGAACATCATAGAATTTTGTTCCAGACCTGTGATCTGTCCGCCGATCGTGACTATTCAATACGTACGCTCGTCAGAATATCCAATTTCATTCGTTACGATGAAAGTATGTTTATAATGTATTCGAATAAGTTCATGTATTCTTTCATCTGGATAACGTCACCCTTGATGAATTGGAGTGAATAGATGATATGAGATAATGTGAGATCAAACTCTTTAGAGACAGCCATTGGCGGCATGAACACGTGTCACCCGTGGTGCATATGCATTATATGCTAAACGACTGGGAGAGGATTTTCAGGATGCCGTCTGATGTCAGCAGTATACAGATGCTTGAATTGAACTGTGTTCTATGAACGGTGTCAAACATTACTTCCATTTGTAACCACCTTCATAGTTAGTCTTCCATCATATTTGCTCAATTACTTTTTAATTGATTATTTTCTATGAGGAAAATATCACTAGAATTCTGGTAAAGTTCAATAATATTTTGGGGGATAAATTAACGAATATGTGCATACATCGTATAAGTAGGCCTATGTGGAAAGAAATGGCACGATCTCGTTCACATGTGGGCAAACATGTGTTCAAAGTATTGTCAAGTGTATCATTAGCAGAGCAAAATACTATCTTCACCCCCTAGAAAGCAGGATTATATATTCGTGAAAACTTCAGAGCACTCAACCCTGAGATCAATCTCGTCAGGTGTTGTAATTTCGAATTCTTTTGAGCTCCTCTTCTTTCAATATAGTGTGATTCAAAACGTGCTGTGTAAGTGGCACAATGTCAGTTAGATCATGTTATTAGTGAACAGCATTGGTTGTACTCAACGAATGTAGAAGTGCACGCACAGTTAAATAAAATACACATGCAATAAAAAGTAATATGAAAACTCCAAGCAACATTTGCATGAATTATAGTAAAATTTATACATAATTATTGTAAGTTTGCCTAAATTTTATGGAGTCCTCATGTTACTTTTCTGTGTATTTTTCTTTGTATGTGGATGGCTACATTATGGATAGCATTCTCCACCTGGCATTTGAGAGGTTAGGTAATATAAAAACTCTACAGATTTCAGGTAACATTTACATTATATTGAAACTAGACCTAAAAGTAAAAAAATATACATAACTAATGTAAGACTTACATTTATTATATATAACTTTCACCTCAAAGAGTTCTCATATTACCTAATCAGTTTCATTTTTCTGTGGGTGTGAATGGCCAGATTGAATATTATATTATTCTTTCGCCTGACATTTGAGAGGTAGGCAGTTCGATTGTGTGTCGGGGCGCGCGAAAGCCTCTATCAATTGAACCTACTGCGGTGGTACATACGTGATGTTCCGCACAACAATGGGGAACCATATAATTAGGAATCCACACAGAACAAAGGAGGCCATGCACAGGTTGGCAGTTATATAAAACTGAAACTACCGCGTTGGCGCGATGTAAGTCAGTAAGTTTATTTTTCTGTGGATGTGAATGGCCAGATTAAATATTACATTATTCTTTCGTCTGACATTTGAGAGGTAGACAGTTTTATTGTATGTCGGGCGCGCGAAAGCCTCTATTGATTGAACAAACTACAGTGGTGCATACGTGATGTTCCGCACAACATTGGGGGAAACCATTTAATTAGGAATCCACACAAATCAAAGAAGGCAATGCAAATTTATGGTTGTCAGTTATATGAATCTGAATCTACCGCGTTAGCGCGATGTAAGTTTTCAAATAATTATCTTGACGAATGTCACTGTCCCCGCAAATACTGCCACCCACTGAGCCTCTCAGGGCGAACCAAGGTCATCTCGAACAAGGGAAAATGCGTAGGATGCAATTTGACTTTGCAGCTGCTCCTGATTATTTTTTTAAAGCGCCACCAATGCAAAATACAATATTAACATTGAATCGGGACAACTTTTTTCAACACTTCTACAACATTTGCTCTCAAGTTTCCAATACAATTTGGACACAATCCAATTCCAATGCAATTTTTTGTTGATAGCCTTGACGTGATTGCAGTGTAGTAAGCGACAGTCGTTAACATGAGTTCATTCTTAGGACAAAGAACAATCGGCTCTGATACCTCACCACCAGAATGATAGCAAGAATGTGAGTGAAATAAATTTCCAATTGAGCTCTAATGGTTGTGGATATGTGCTAACTGGAGAATAACTGGAATCAGCCAGCATATGGTACTCAGTACTATATTGGGAATAAAACGTTAGTTCACACACTTATCTCGCCGAAGAAGCGTTAACATGATGACAACTAGTGCATCCATCTGCTCAGCTGATATGTTGATATAAAAATATAATAATTCAAATAATATTTTATTGTACAGGACTGATTTGTTGGAAGTACTTATGGACGCTACGTCTCAAATGGACAGAACATTTTTATATATATAGTTAACCGACAGTATAGGATATTAGCAAAAAAAATCCAGTAGTTCCTTTGACTGTTTGATAACAGGGATAGCTGTTAAGGTAGTGTCAGAATTGGTATATGTCATCTGGAAATGTTACATTTTATTACGAAGTTGGCCGAAATATGCTGATCCAATTCACAGGAAATTCTAAAACACTCGACAAATAATTAGAATATGTAACTTACTGGACTGTTTTGGTATAATGGTTGAATTCCTCGTACAATGGCTGGCCTCAGGAAAGTGATATCTGACACCGACTCTGCTCAATTACCTACGTCTTAGTCCGAACAGAAAGCGCAACATTAGTACAAAATAGTATCTTTCATCAATATTCACTGTCGGCCGTTGAAGAGACCCACATTGCCGTTCTTAGTTTCCTCCAGTTCCTAGCACCGTTGGTAGAAACACCCAAGGTTTCCAGTTTGGTTGTGATGCACCCACTACTGTCTGAGCTCGCAGAGGTACCTTCTTCAGCAGTGCATCCACTCGAACGAACATCCTCGACGAAGTCCAGTTCCTCCTCATCGCCAGAGCGCACCCATGAGTACGTTGTATACTTTCTCACTCTGTTGACTGGGCACCTCTTGGAAGATTTAGGATGGACGAGCTTCCGGAAGAGCTTAAGGAACCTCTTGCTGAATCCGTCCCACGTGGAGGATAGGTGGATATGGTGGTGCTTATGCCATTGGTGATATCTGCGATAGTCTCTGTCGGTGACCTTCTCCGCTTCCATCCAAGGAAAGAACCCACTGAGTATGCAGAACATGAGTACTCCAAAGGACCACGAGTCCTGGGATCTGTGAGCGGCGAATCCCTCGATAGGTAACTTTTGGACAACCTCTGGGGGCATGTACGGAATGTTGTCTCGGTCCTTGCTAGTAATGTCACCCTCCTTGCGGGTGTGACAAAAGCCAGATAGCTTCACCGCTCGCATCTCGGGATCACAAACGAGAACATTGTCCGCTCTTATATCCCCATGGACGAGGTGTCGATCGTGCATGAATTCTATCGCAGAGACTAGCTGCGACGCGCACATTTTAGCCCGTGTCTCGTCTAGGCCGCAGTGATCCGGAATATAGTCCAAAAGATTTCCAAAACGGAAATACTCCTGCTCCCACTTCAGGCCCTCCTCCGTGTGGAGAATGCTACAGATTCCGACCAGATTGCTGTGATCGCCAATCAACTTTGGGAATGTCGTTAGCCAAGCGTAGTCCTTCCTTTTGATCTTCAATCGTTCGATCGACTGCGAAGTTATTAATTGCCCGGAGGTTTCATCCTTAAGTAATTCAACAGGGCCATAGACCCCCTCAGCCAGTCGTCGAATGGATTTGCGTTTTTCTACCATCGCTGCAATTGTCCTCACACAGAGAAGGAACACCGAAACAAACAATAACCGTTACAGTAAGGTTTAATCTTCTTTCGTATTTGTGTACATAGTCAACGCTTCCTACTCTAAATGTAGGATAAACACAACCTGCGGCACCAATTACTCGCTGTCACTGTAGGCAGACGGATGGTACTCCCAAGCAACGCTGACCTTAACAAAGATCATCCAACTGCCAGAAACTGCTCTCCATTACATGACGAATACACTAACTCCCATAGAATGTGTAGAAATCTCCCTCAACTGTAAGGAAATTAGTTAGACAGTGACTGGATAATTCACTTATTACGTCAATGAGACACTGCTGCCTTTCGTTGGTTTAGCAGGAGCGATGAATGTGTAACAATGTCACTTCCTTTTCGAGCAAAACAACGCAGAAACTTTAGCCAATCATACAGAGGAAACACCACCAAATATATATCCAGGATAGACAAATGTACTTTGCTGAACAGCAGTAGCCTGCTGCGGATACTGCTCTGAAACTGCAGAGCGGCGGCTCCTTTTATTGCCTCTGCAAATCTGATGAATCCCGCGCGTAGCGTCGTTCGCTTACGCCAAAGGGAATGACGTCAGAAGCAGAGAAACCAACCACGTTGATCTGTCAATGAAGCCTAGGAGCAGTGGTGAACGTACGAGTGGCTTCAGTTGATATTATCTCAGGCCTTCAGTTACTGTGCCACTGGCTGATGGGAAGTTATTACCCCAGTTCTGTTGAACAATATACTTTATGAAGGCTTCCAGCGTAATTCCCAACCACGAAATTATTTAACTAAATATTCCCGTGTGTACGAAACTGTGTCTTCGTTCTACAAATTCGTCAACCACAAAATCACAGAAAACTATCGCACTGACGACACTGATCAGCTTATTACAAGAAAATTGTCGGAAAGATACATGACGTGCACCTCCGAACACAATATGAGCACTATAAGCGATGAAGGAACAGTAAATACAATATATTCAGTGAAATATATTTCATTGAAGTATGGCGATGAGTGGGCGGAAGACGCAAATGAGATTCCACGAATGACTAAAATCCGCACAGAAATCAGGAGCGCGAAACTGAATGTATATCCCTCCAACTTCGCCGCACTGGATAATAACAGATAACCGTGCGTAGGCCTGAGTAATGTAGCTTTAACAATGCAATCAATCTGGAATATACGAGTTACGACCCTATTTTAAATCGACGTGCCCAGACGGCACCCGGCGTTGTTATTTCCCTAGCGTATGTCGCCAGCTGACTGAATCTAGATGCAATAACGGACTGCCCGTCGTTTGATAAGCTACGATCGAGAGTCTGTCGCCGATACCGTTTGTGAGCTTCTAAGACTTCACTAATCAGAGCTCCTCTCTTCTTATCTCGCTCCTGCTCGAGTGAATCATCGATCGCGGCACAAGCCGGTGCAGCAAGTCCTAAACTCTCTAGGGAACGCGCCATAAATTCCCGCCATCACCTACGTCACACTTAGCTTTTCGTGACGTCCCTGCGAGTACTCATGTTACTGGGAGTTAATTTCACGTTAAGTACCCTGGTACCGTATGGGTTAATGGAGGAGAGGGGAGCTGCCACGTATACGTTGTACCTCTCTGCGGGAGCTGGTGGTTGTGTTATTAATAAATCAGGTGAAGTTAATAAACACACCTTGTGTTTTCATTGTTAATAATATATCAACAAGCGGTCAATTTAGACGAGGATTGGTTTTTTCTATTAATTAGTGGCGTACGTGCTGACTACATAAATTTATCGATCGAAACACAACTTGGTCGCTCCAGAGGGAACGCAATCAGATCTAAAAATAGCTGTCAATATTATTGGGTGAAATAAACGTTGTGATTCTATTGCGGTCGACTGGCGATATAGGAACTGTATAACCAATGCCAAAAAATCAGAATGACGTGTCATGTTTCAATGAACTTTTTATGGTTGTTGTCATGAACATTTTCAGTCTATTCGAGGGATAACCAAGTGCGTAAAAATGACGTATTATTGTAAAAAAATCCTTTACAACACTACTCACGGGATGCCCATCGTTGTATATTTTATCACATCATTATCCTTTTCGTTCATCTCATTAGCAAATTCGAGAACAACGATACGTCATTACATCGTGTTAGGCGCATCGTGCTACATTTTGCGGGATGTTTTGCTCGAAGTACAGCTTATATCCCCAGACTACACTCTTCTGCTACGAGCAGTGTTATTGCGGGGAATTCTAGATTAGTCTTGCAGCAAAAATCGATACAGAAAGAGAATTGAAAAAGTACGGCCAAGGCTACGCAGACAGTCATTCATTGTAGACCAATAGTCGTTAGGCCCTGATATCGACATCAACTGATTCCATGGAATGTGCCTGGCTGCTCATTTGCAAAGATCCACTGAGAGATTTGGCAGGGTTTGGTTGGAGACCTGGAATTAATCAGCTGTCATGCGTGCCGATAATATAGTGATCCGGGCTATATTTAGCATTGGTAAGCTGGAGCAGGAATGCATTAGGGCAGATTGGTTCTGCGAAAAGATCGATATTATATTTTGCTACATCAACAAAGATGTCTCGACAAGGGGGAGAGCGAGGTGTCACCACGCATTAAAGCTACACGTAGTTGCCTATATACTTTTTTGCAGGAACAAAGCTGCTAACGTTGGTTAATATATTTCATCACTCGTTCCCTTCATACAAATAATGTTCACAGTGTCACATTGCAGCAAAGATTCGAGTTTGTGAACAGATGAGATAGAACTGTAAAAAACAGGTGTCGATGGTGTGGATTCTGTATTCAATTATGGAACAATTCCAGTACCGTCTCGAGCATGTTACTGGAGAGAAAATAATGTTCACTCGTATTATACCATTCCCAGATGAACACCACCTAATAATTATAATGGTATATTTACTGATTTGTCCAAAGCCTTCGATACTCTAGAGCGCGACATTCTACTTCCAATTTACCATTACTAAGCTGGAACACTGTGGGATCAGAAAAGTGTTTTTCATCAGTTTAAATGTTATCTCGCTGATAGGCAACAGTTGTCGCCACCGATAGTTTAAACCATGATATAAAACCTGAGACAATGGAAAAATTTGCAGTATTCAGCGTGATGAAATTATCGTTAGATAATAGTTCTACGAAATTTATTGTGGTAACATTTATTTTGAAATAAGTATTCTCAGTACCAGTACAACAGAACCAATGTCTTGAAAAGTACAAGGAGTATTCGTCGTAATTGTAATGTGCGCTAATATGTGGTCGTTGTATCGCCATATTCTATCTCCGACACTACGCGAAACGTTCCGGCTGATACGTTGGTGACCAAATAAGGAGGTCGTACAGTTTGTTGAATAGACCTGTTCAAGTACTGTCCAAGTGTATCTACTGATGCTTGACAATTTGTACATTTTATTATTAGGAAGTTTTCGTGCTCTTTCGTTCGATCTTGACTTTGGCTGGAGAGCGTTTGATACTGACCAGAATTATAATTGAAATTCCTCCTTGCAATATAGGAACAACAATATAACAACCAAATTTGTTTACCTACATAATTTCTACTCTGTGTATTCATCTATATTCCATCAATGCTTTTGAATTTTTATCAAGTTTTACTGATGACAATCTCTCTTTAAAATAAGCCGTTCCGAGACTGATTCATGGAGTTCAATTGCTGACGCACAATACCTCCCTTGAGGAAGTTTCGAAGGGAAAATAAATACCCCAGATATCCCTTGACATAAATAGCACAACTACCGTGTTTGACTCTCAATTTCAGTAAAGCGTGAAGAGGTCCTCATGTACATCTTAATGTCGTTCAGCCTAAGGCAGGGGGCACTCGATTGGAGAATGATTGCAGTAGGAGGCAGAGAGACAGGCTCAAATAGACGGTAGTGGCTGCGACTAGCGATTATATTCGAAGACTTTCATGCACGCGACACAATGCAATAAGTGTTCCACAATACGTCTTATATTTTGTCGCTGAGAGTTTTTCAATGAGAATCGCGTTGTACACCGGCATTTTAAATATTTTCAATGTTTGAATTTGTTGCAACTTTTTAGTATTTTAGTTTTGTTCTAAATCATGGAATATTCACACCGATTTTCTTAGTTTGGACGACCTATACAATGCACTGTTCTGTGCGAAGACATAAATCTGTAAATGTAAATTCATGAACAGTAGTAATTTACCCTATGATACCGCTGACAGGAACGTATATCCAATGTCAGTGTTCTTAGGGAGGCGGAGATGGCAGACGATCATCTCTACAGTGGTCTGTCGGTGAGGGACCCGGTGGGTTGGGGACGTCAGTCGGGACGGCCACGTAGCTCATGGTTGGCGCAGCTACGCGGGTACCTCAGGCAGGCAGGGAGTGAGTCAGGTCGAGGCAAGCAGCGACTTGATGCGACTAAGTGTCTTCCATAAATGTGCGCCCATGAGGTTGTGGCGGGAAATAGAACGACGTCAAATTTGAGCACACCGTAGATGATAAATTGAATAACAAACTAAATAGTTTCATACATTGATTCCGCGGATTTCGTTTTTCAGATACACATCAAATACACAACAGCAGACAGGTCGGTTAAAACGGCGTATGCATCTTAAAGTCATAAATAATGTTTAACGACATTCAAGGCACCATCGAGTGCAACACAACAAAGGCAGAACACAAAATGAACAGAAATCGAATCAAATGGGCACCTAATAGAAATCTGATCAAATATATGACCATTTTCGGCTCAACACTAATCATTTTCTGTTCAAAATCTAGTCAAATATTCGATCAAGGATTAATTATTTG
>JAODTT010176539.1:0-13857 GCA_025400115.1 Pentamera pediparva
AAGTTTCATGTGGATCGGATAAATTTCCTATGAATATGTTATCTGAAATTAGGCGAATTAGCCACACTGAATAACCTTCAGTGACCTCAACTCTACTGCTAAATATACTGGGACTGGGAATGGACCATATCCATCAAGTATCATGGAAATCTGAAAAACTTAGATAAATTATACTAATTACATTAATTATTTGCATATTTTGGGCTGAAAATCTCATCAGTGTTTGTACACTTTATAGTTGTCATAAACACCAAACTGCATCACCAACACCTCTACTGATCATGAAATATCTTGTAGTAGTCTTAGTGTGGTCTTTTGTGCTGGAAATTGGACCAGAACAATAACACGTCACCATTCCACTCCACACAAAATTTCAGCATGAGGGCATTTACGAATCAGGAGAAATCTCAACGCACAACAGACGGATGGACACACACATGACGGAGTGACCACTATGTCTCTCCTTGAACAAAGTTCAGGCGAGACAACAAAAACATACCACTGCACAGTGATCCCTAGTCTCATGAAGGTAATGTCACTTATCACCAGAGTATATTAAAGACACTTAATTTGTAGTTGCACAAAGTGTATGACGAATGATTGCCTCACATTCATGCCTCTTATTCACAAAGAACTGGGCCAATGCGGTGTTAACAGACCTACCAAACACTGGCGCTACCGAATGCACTTCTTGAACCCTTTGGTGCACACATTATCTGATTATTTGGATCCAAACTGCCCAAAAAGGTGTCTATGACCCTGAGTAGCTACAATCTTGGACAAAATAGTTGGGACACTTCACCAAATATTCTAAAAAAACGATGAATGTGATTTTGGGCATCATCATGGGAGCAGATGACTTTCGATCAACATACCCCCGCTCCCCCATACAATGTTGCAGTCATGTACTGAAACAGTGTATGTGTAGATGATTATGCCAACATTGAACGGGAGCGGGGGTGTCCCAGAGTATTTTGTCAAAGATTGTATGAGAAATGTTGACAACACAAAATGTCGTCCGCACAACATTTTTTCGGTCGGGTTGATCGCGAAGCTTGTCATACATAGTAGCTGAGAGGGTTGGAGTGTGTGGGTGAGGGGTAGGGGTATTAGTATTGATATATGTGTGTAGATGATTATATGTTGCAGTCTTTATCATTCTCGTGGCCGACACCAACATTGAACGTGGGTGCGGGGTGTCCCGAAGTATTTTGTCCAAGATTGTAGGTTGTACACACATCTGCTCTGATCACCTGGAGGTCTAAGAGTGTCCACTCTACTGGAGATCCCAGGCACAACTGATGGGAATCGGTCAGGTGTGACATCAGTGACGTCATGTAGCTCGGAAGGCCAATCACAGCAGAGTACTGCGGTGCCCTCGTGGCGCACTGTCAATTGTTGTGTCATGTATAGACGGCCGTGCAACAGGAGCTGGTGACAAAATATGTGTGCTGCCCAGGTGACGGGTTAATTGATCAAATCGTACTGCCAGCTTGGTATCCTACATGACAGCATGTAGTGAGCCTTTTGGCAGGCTGCAACAGTGTTCCCGCTAACGTGCATGGTCAAAGCTCATGGTCAGAATCCCTCCTAGAAATGAATCTTATGCGGGAAATCCCCGCACAGATTTCACAGTTAGAAATGCGAAAAAAGGTCAATGCCACAACAAGTCACTTCATGTGCACTGGTGGAGATTCCCCAAAAATAATGTGATATCTGCAATCTGAATTCTTCCAAAAACAGACAGGTAGATGGGCTGTCATCGAATACTCTCAAATAAATTTTCAATTTTAGTTTTGGGGCAAAGTTAGGTCCTTGTAAGAAGTTATAGGGAACAGTCTAGGCCTACCTTATGGACTGGTAAATCCTTATCTATGTTTTTAGTTTTTTATTTCGAAACACCATCTTGCGCCTTGTAGAACTGGCGCTATAACTCAAAAACATATTGCCGATGAAGGTTTGCCCATCATCGATACTCAGTAGGCTCACTTCTGATGCTTGCTCAGTAAGAACTGTTACACCTTATTTGAGTCTAATTTCAATGAACATATTGGTACAGTAGGCCTATTACAGCCTTTACAGTAAAGTGCTGGTCAGTATGGCTGGTGATATGAAGGTTAATATAGACCCAATAGGCGAAATTATAAATTGTATTCATCTCCTGCTTTCCGAACTCCATTTGTGGATGAAAACCAATTGCCTCCGGGGATGAAAAAAAAAAAATATTCGCGGCTGTGCGCACGAACATCACTGGGGGCGGCACGCTAAAAAATCACTCTTGAATTTTGAAAATCCCTCTCAATTTTTTCTTCTCAAAAAATATTTCTTAGCGCTAACACTGTATTGGGTGAAAAATTATAGAATGCATTCCCGACAGAGAGCATCAGATTTTCATGGAATTGTTCCTTAATGTTCTTTAGTTATCCGAATCATCCTAACATGCCATTAATACTAGCCAGTATTGCATTTGTCTTTGTGTAAATAACAACAGTGAAAACAGCATTTGTGTGGTTTGAGAAACTTCGAGCTGCAGCACCATACAATAGTTTAGGCTAGTGTTCCTAGACGAAAATCTATTTGTTCATGAATATACATCATGAGTTTCCATTCCCAATTGGCATTGCACGAAAAAGTTCTTGTCACTACTCCAATTGAATACTTTCCAATTGAACAAATTTTCTTTTGGAAAGATGCATCCGACATTTACTCTCTGTCAACATTATGTGATCCTTAGCCATGGGCTAAGCAAGCTGTGTATGAACCATATTTAAAGTTATATGCTGTCCAGAAAAAAAAACGATCATATTGTGGTTTATTCAACAAAATTATTGGTACTTTTATTAGAAAATCAAATTTGAATAATTCAATTTTTGTAGTGCAGTCCAGTCTGGAAGTTAATTTCATCAATTTGAATAATTATCATTCTCTATTTAATGTACGAGACATGGTTGCACAGTCTCCATGGAGACCTAAGCCAAATTGTGCATGAAGATGATGAGTTCTTCATGACGTGTTTCGATTCTGTAACATGAACACACAACACGCATGCCCAATGTAAATAATACACTATTTTTCTTGGCACAAAGTTGAGTTTGAATCAGCAGAACGCTAATCAAATTGTGAAAGAACATAAATGATGTCTACGAACCAGAGTTGTTGACTCGAGTCTATGTTGCGACTTGACTTGACTTGATCGATCTCAAATTCAAATGACTTGCGACTTGACTCGACTTGGAGACATTTGACTCGCCACTTGGATTGACTTGCGACTTGAATTGACTTGAAGAATTTTTACTTGCTAACACTGAAAGTCCAAAGAGTATCAAATTTAACCAAGCCTAATTTGGTCTGAATTGTGAAGAAATCTTGCGTTAATGTCTTCAATCATGTTAAGTACAATTCTGTGTTATTTTACTGCCAAACACAATGTAGTTTTGGTGTTATTTAGAGTTAAATTAGTCATTAGTGGTAGTGAACAACTGATCACAATTTTTCCCGCCGATCCCGATCTCCAATTTTTTTGGGAAGAGATCGGCCGATCCAATCTTTTCCGATGCAAATTTCTGGCAGACTAGTCCCAAGCACAAAGACTTGTGGTACATCCGAAGTGATGGTTGCTCATACGTTGTGTGTTACTCTGTCATATTTGTCACACTCACTGAGTCTGAGAAAGTAGAGTGACAAGGCATCTGATTTGTCAATCGTGGTTGTGATTTTTATTTGTTGTAGACGAGAACAATAACCAGTAACAACTTCATCTTTCCACACATTCGAAGTAACACATAATACAAATGGTTATTTCATAATCGATAGTCAGAACATGAAGGTATGTGAAGTTTTTTACTAATTTTGATTTTGCACAGAAGAGAACTGAACTTTTGTTTAGCCAATCAGAAACTGTGTTATGTCACTGCCGGGCCTATTCCGCGAAGTTCGCGGTGGGAATCGCTATAGGCGCTAACTAGTGCCTAGTTGCCTACAGAGGTTCAGGTACGTATACCGTATACGCGTACGTGACTTGACATGTTGTTCAAACTTTCGAAGATGCGCACTCGATATAGCATAATTAGGTGAGTTTCATATGATTTTTTACTTGCAAAATGACACCTAAATACTTGTCTACAGTGGATGTGATAGATCGGATCAGTGAATCGGTACATGAAGGTTTTTTACCGATACCGATTCCGATCCGAAAAGCCAAAAATCAGCCCGATTCGGAACCTTCCGATAAGATCGGTTGTACACTAGATATAGGTATCTTCAAAATTTCATTATGATGTTATGTTAGTATGTATGTAGTATACATGTTTTCTTGTGAGCCTGCCATGAAATATTTGTTTGCTAGCTATGCCACTGTTTGCTTCCTGTAGGCTCATACTGTGTGGACTGGCTCTATTCAATCAGATATAAGTATCTTCACAGTTTCATTATGATGTTATGTTAGTATGTATGTCGTATACATATTCTCTTGCGAGCCCGTGGTAAAATATTTGTTTGCTAGTTATGCCACTGTTTCCACTGCTCTCTGTAGGTCCATACTGTGTTGGCTGCATGGCTCTATTCAATCAGATATATGTCACTTCAGTTTCAATATAATATGGTATCTAAGGTCATTCGGGTACAGGCATTGGGAACTTCTCTGTCCCTTGACAAGAATTGCTTTATATCCTACTTGCATGAAACATGAATATACCCCTACAGTCTACACAATAAGGACAATAACATGGATGATTTGGTTTTATTTCTGAGGAGTTACAACAGTTTAATATTACCACGTAAGATTGGTGATATTTTCGTCTGAACCTGTTAACTATTTTCTTATAACCATGGGCATTTGCAGCGGTAAACTGACTATACAGTGCATGTTAAATTTGCAAAAACATAATGTGAACATTCCATCGAGCCAATATACATATTATACTGAATTGCACCTGATTGGTAACATAATTATGTTTTAGTATTAATCTTCTCCCATAATGGCAATAAGCAGACGCGGTGTAGGTTGGCAATGTACTACCTCAATACATATTATACTAATTCACACATGGAATCATTCACATAATTATTCTTCTCATAATTTCCTCCCAGAACGGCAATGAGCAAACGAGGCGAAGATTGGCAGTTTACTGTCTCAAGGACGCCATGCTCCCACTGAGACTGCTTGAGAAACTCATGTGTGTCATCAATTACATGGAGATGGCGAGGGTTACTGGCGTGCCTCTGACCTACCTACTGACTAGAGGGCAGCAGATCAAAGTTGTATCGCAGCTGCTACGAAAAGTGAGTACAAGAAAATGTTCATCCATGTATTGTTAGAAAGACTGGCGTACCTCTGACGTACGTACCTACTCCATGGAGATGGCTAGGGTGACCGGCGTACCTCTGACGTACCTTTTAACTAGAGGGCAGCAAATTACTGAACTGTCACAGCTGCTACGAGAAGTGAGTACAAGAATATGTTCATCTACGTATGGTTAGAATGACTGGCGTACCTCTGACGTACGTACCTACTTCATGGAGATGGCTAGGGTTACTGGCGTGCCTCTGATGTACCTTCTAACTAGAGGGCAGCAAATTACTGTTGTGTCACAGCTGCTATGAGAAGTGAGTACAAGAAAATGTTCATCCATGTATGGTTAGAATGACTGGCGTACCTCCGATGTACGTAACTACTACATGGAGATGACTAGGGTGACCGGCGTGCCTCTGACGTACCTTCTAACTAGAGGGCAGCAAATTACTGTTGTGTCACAGCTGCTACGAAAAGTGAGTAAAAGAATATGTTCATTTACGTATGGTCAGAATCATTGGCGTACCTCTGATGTACGTAACTACTTCATGGAGATGGCTAGGGTGACCGGCATGCTTCTGACATACCTTCTAACAAAGTTCAAGAATATGTTCGGCATACCACTGATGTACCTTCTAACTAGAGGGCAGCAAATAGGAGTATTTTCGCAGCTACCAAGAAAAGTAAGTATATGAATAACTCGCATACCTCTGACGTACCTACCAACTAGAGGGCAGCAGATTGAAGTAGCATTGCAGCTTCTACGAAAAGTGAGTATAAGAGCAGGTTCAACTACGAATGGTTAGAATAAGTGATGTACCTTCTAACTAGGGAGCAGCAGAATAATTTATTATCGCAGCTACTACGAAAAGTAAGTACAAGAATAGGTTCAACTACGTATGCTTAGAATAAGTGTCGTACCTACTAACTAGAGGGCGTACCTCTGAGGTACCTACAAACTATAAGACAGCAGACCTAACCAGCATCAGCGCTGTGACTTTGGGGTTTTGCATGCCCGGTTGCCCATACAAACTTTTGGGCGGGAATCCGCAAACTGGAATCTACCCGACAAAAACAGAATCAGTCACTGAGGCCTATGTAAAAGTGCACTGTGGCTGTCTTGAGCTCATGTTATAAATAAAACAGATGCCCTCGAATATTTGATACGTATTTGGCTTTGTAGTCCAACCAGTCCCTTCGCCTACCAAAGTTGTTAGAATTCTTCATCTCACAGGTGTCACCCCAACAAGATTGTTCTAGTTCCTGACCACGCATGCGTGCCGTCAAGGGGCGTGTACATGCAAAAATAACATCATTGGTGATTATCCATGATCACCTCCTCATATAATGTTATTTTCCAGTACTTATTGAACAACTGAATTTTCCACCTGGGACCTCACTGATAAATCCATGGCAGATGGAAATTTGATTTGTAACTTGTATCATGTGCACCAATTACCTCATTCACAGGGGTGGACTAGCACCTTCTATTAAAGTTTTGTTGAAAAATGCAACATCAGTGGTTAGGAGGGATGGGCAGCATGGGTACAAGTTTCCCTAACAACTTCTAGCTGTTGTTGGCCATCACAAGTTGTTCTGTTGTTTTTCAGGCCAAGGAACAGGACTTGGTGATGCCATCTCAGAAGGCTGAGGGTAATGAAGACTACACTGGTGGCTATGTGATTGAGCCAAAGAAAGGGTAAGAGCCTCTCTCATGACCTCTGATATAGATAGATAGATAGACAGGCAGACTGACAGACTGGTAGATAGACATACATACATACTGAGGGGAGTGAATACTACACTGGTGGCTATGTCATCGAAGCAAAGTAAGGGTTACTGCCTCTCTCACATCCTCTGATATAGACAGATAGATAGACTGACAGACAGACTGACGGTAATGAAGACTACACTGGTGGCTATGTGATTTAACCAAAGAAAGGGGAAGAGCCTCTCTCATGACCTCTGATACAGATAGATAGACGGACAGACATACATACTGAGGATAATGAAGACTACACTGGTGGCTATGTCATCGAACCAAAGAAAAGGTGACTGCCTCTCTCACTTCCTATGGAATAGATAGATAGACAAAGGCTGACTAACAGACAGACAGACTGATAGACAGACTGATAGACAGACAGACAGATGGAGGGTTATGAAGACCACACTGGTGCATGGCTATAGATGTCATCGAACCAAAGAAAGGATAACTGCCTCTCCCACATAGATGACATAGATAGATAGATACAGACAGACAGACAGAGAGACAGACTGACAGACAGACAGACAGATGGAGGGTAATGGAGACTACACTGGTGGCTTTGTGATCGACCCAAAGAAAGGGTAACAGACTCTCTCACGTCCTCTGATATAGATAGACAGACAGACAGACGGACAGAGGGTAATGTAGACCACACTGGTGGCGATGTGATCGAACCAAAGGAAGGGAAACGGACTCTCTCACGTCCTCTGATATAGATAGACAGACAGACTGACTGAGGGTAATGAAGACTACACTGGTGGCTATGTGATCCAACCAAAGGAAGGGTAACAGACTCTCTCACGTCCTCTGTTATAGATAGATGGACACAGACAGACTGGCAGACAGACAGAGGGTAATGGAGACTACACTGGTGGCTATGTGATCCAACCAAAGGAAGGGTAACAGACTCTCTCACGTCCTCTGATATAGACAGACAGACAGACAGACAGAGGGTAATGTAGACTACACTGGTGGCTATGTGATCAAAACAAAGAGAGGGTAACAGCCACGCTCACAACCTCTGATAAAGATAGACAGACAGACTGAGGGTAATGAAGACTACACTGGTGGCTATGTGAAGAGATGGATGGATGGATGAACACTGCCTCTTTGCTCCCTCTCATACAGGTTCCTAGAGGTTTCTTTGAATATATTCTATTTGTTGTGGGTTTCACAAGACTCTTCCCTGAATTTTCCTTGTCTGCCAAGCAGGCTCATTACCTCTGATTTATGAAGTAAACATATATTTGTTTGTAGGTTCTACTGCTCTCCCACTGCTACTCTGTATTTCCTCACTCTCTAGATCATTAAATCAATCCAGATTAGTGATATTTCTTTCACTATTTTCTTTCGTAGGTTCTACAACACTCCTATCGCCACCCTGGATTTCTCCTCTCTGTATCCGTCTATCATGCAGGCACACAATCTTTGCTACACAACGCTGCTTTCGCCCAACCAGAGAAGCAAGTGAGTTCTAATATTTGGTATCGGTAGTGTAGGTGGATGTTATTTTCAAATGCCAGATTATGCATTTGTTGGTTGTGAATGACTTCAAAAAATAATAATTTATTTTTCATATTTTCACAGTAGTGGGTTTTACAAATGACACTTATGTACTTGGTCATTCGATATCACAGCATGAATAGAAATGCAAAGCAGGCGCGGTGAAAATCATTCAGACTGCCAATGTGATATGAATAACATTTACATCAGATAAACTGCACTCATCAGAGACCTGTAGGAATGTTCACCAAAGGCCAAGTGAAGTGCTGAACATGACTTCAAAAGTTATGCTTCCTTCTGATTAGTGTATGAAGGAAATCCCACCCCCAAACTAACTCTCAGTCATCAAAACAGAGAAAATGAGGCAAATGTATTATTACATAATGTCTTTGTGACGTCGCAGGGGGGAGAAAATACATGCTCGATGCAAAGTCAATACAAAATTTACCTTTCTCAAAACTCCCTCACACGAGAATGGTGATCGACTTCAGTGATGAAAATTAACATGCACTTTCCACTCTGGGAGCAGTAAGAAATCAGCAATTACTGTGCGATTCAATAGCGACATCCATCTGGGTTCCCCTTGTGACGTCATCGGACCCAAACGAATAATGTAGATAACACAAGAATGGAATGAGTTCGGAACTTCGAATTTGAGATATGGGGGTTATGAAATACGCTCTTTTCATCTATGTAATTTTTCAAGACAATATGGTGCTATCTAAAAAGTGTGGGTTTTCACTACATTTGACATCTGATATTTGTACAAATGGATCTTGAGTACCTCATAGTCCACCGCTGGCCGTCCCAGCAGCCTTCTCTCCCATATTCCCTACAGGCTTGATCCTGATCAGAAACTCCTGGTTTAGCTAGTCCAGCCACATGACATCTGATATTTGTAGGTTCAGATCTTAAGTACCCCATAGTACACCGCTGGCCTTCCCAGCCTTCTCTCCCATATTCCCTACAGGCTTGATCCTGATCAGTAACTCCTGGTTTAGCTAGTCCAGCCACATGACGTTTGATATTTGTAGGTTCAGATCCTAAGTACCCCATAGTCCATCGCTGGCCTTCCTCGCCTTCTCTCCCATATTCCCTACATGCTTGATCCTGATCAGTAACTCCTGGTTTAGCTAGTCCAGCCACATGACATCTGATATTCGTAGGTACGGATCCTAAGTACCCCATAGTCCATCACTGGCCTTCCTCGCCATCTCTCCCATATTCCCTACATGCTTGATCCTGATCAGTAACTCCTGGTTTAGCTAGTCTAGCCACATGACATCTGATATTTGTACATATGGATCTTAAGTACCCCATAGTCCACTGTTGGCCTTCACAGCCATCTCTCCCCTATTCTCTACATGCCTGATTCTGATCAGTAACTCCTGGTTTAGCTAGTCTAGCCCACATGACATCTGGTATTTATAAGTACAGATCCCAAGTACTCCATTGTCTACCGCTGGCCTTCCCAGCCTTCTCTCCCCTATTCTATACAGGCTTCATCCTGATCAGTAACTCCTGGTTTAGCTAGTCTAGCCCACATGACATCGGGTATTTATAAGTACAGATCCTAAGTACTCCATTGTCTACCGCTGGCCTTCCCAGCCTTCTCTCCCCTATTCTATACAGGCTTGATCCTGATCAGTAACTCCTGGTTTAGCTAGTCTAGCCCACATGACATCTGATATTTATACATACGGATCCTGAGTACCCCATAGTCTACCGCTGGCCTTCGTAGCCATCTCTTCCCTATTCTCTACAGGCTCGATCCTGATCAGTAACTCCTGGTTTAGCCAGTCTAGCCCACATGACGTATTTGTATTTTCTCTAAAGGCTTGACTCTGATCAGTACATCAAGACTCCCTCTGAGAACTACTTCGTCAAGTCATCACTCAGGAGGGGGCTATTACCAGAGATTCTTGAGGATCTGCTCTCAGCTAGGAAGAGGTAAGTATCTATTAGCAGCAAGGCATCCTTAAGCTCAAGATTGACCAAAAATTACATTGCTGGTTTGACACAGTTCCTACTTCCTGTACCTGAACATCTGTTACTGGAGATACTTGAGGATCTGTTGTCAGCTAGGAGGAGGTAAATCTCTATCAGCAACAATGCTCTCCTGAGACCCTAGACCCCAAGATTGACGAAAGAAGTCCATCTCACAATGCTGGTTTGATGTCTACTGCCTCTACCTAAACATCTGGATGATAGGGCGGCCAAAATAACACGCTGTATTGACATGTCCTCCTCCCATGCCTCATCATTGTTTAAATACAGTCTGTTACATGACCTCTGACATAGAACATATATATAACTTCATCTAGCCTAGAACATAATTTCATCTAGCCTAGCCTAACCTAGCCTACATTCTGGCAAACCACATAAATTACCTCCTACTTGTTTAAAAATCGACTGGAAATCCAATTCAGAATCTCTGGTTTTTAGGGGAGGTAACAAGCCTTGTAACTATTATTCTCTGTCATGTTTGATATACTATTTTTCTGTCCAAACGTTCACTAATACATTGCCTGAACACAACACCCAACGAATGAATGAGCGAAAGTGCCATATGAATATCGTCATGACCAAAAATTTTCCCCCAATATAGCAGAACTAATTTTGCATTGACAAATATCATATGGACCATATGCCCTATTGATGTCATAGTATCCATATACCGTATTGATATAATAGTGACCATATACAGTATTGATATCATAGTGACCATATACCGTATTCATATCATAGTGTCCATATACCGTATTGATATCATAGTGACCATATACAGTATTGATATCATAGTGACCATATACCGTATTGATGTCATAGTGACCATATACCATATTGATATCATAGTGACCATATACCATATTGATATTATAGTGACCATATGCAGTATTGATATATCACAGTGACCATATACCATATTGATATCATAGTGACCATATACCGTATTGATATCATAGTGACCATATACTGTTTTGATATCATAGTGACCATATACCGTATTGATATCATAGTGACCATATGCAGTATTGATATATCATAGTGAACATATACCGTATTGATATATCATAGTGACCATATACCGTATGGATATCATAGTGACCATATACCGTATTGATATCATAGTGACCATATACCGTATTGATATCATAGTGACCATATACCGTAGTGATATTGAATAAACTGGGACCATCTTTCGTTGCGACGTCATGTAAACATCGCTGTCATTTTTTTCCTAGATGCAACCAGATGATACTGTCTCTCTAATTGACAACGAGGCCACTTGATACAATTTATCTCCGTTCTTTCCAGGGCTAAGGCTGACTTGAAGAAGGAGACGGATCCATTCAAGAAGAAGGTCCTAGATGGCCGTCAGCTGGCTCTCAAGGTCAGCGCTAACTCAGTCTATGGCTTCACTGGCGCACAGGTCGGGAAACTACCCTGTCTCGAGATATCGCAGGTTTGTCAAGTGTTTGTTCCTCAATCAGTTATTGTTGGTAACTAGCAGTTATCTTGAAGGAATGCCTTTACAAAAACAGCATTGTCTTTGTAATTAAAAGTACTACAGACATACTACCATGTCCGGAGATATCATAGGTTAGTCATGCTTGATGTCTCAGAGAATGGCCTTTACAAATACAGTGTCTTCTCTGTAATTATGAGTATTACAGACAAACTACCATGTCTAGAGATACCACATGTTAGTCATGTTTGTTGACGAAAAAGGCCTTTACAAAAACAGGTGCATGTTGCCCTCTCCCTGAGATTTGGCACGGGCAATATGAAGAACTGTAAAACCTGTCAAGATGAAGTGTAATAGTCATTGTGAGACTTAACTGATAATCGAAGAATTCATTTTTCAATTGTGCTTACCATTACAATTTTATTGCGCAAGGCATCAGAATTTGTATGTTTTTTCGTTTGGTTAGAGTATAAATTTACTCTAGTTCTTCTTCCTACTCCATTGCAGAGTGTGACAGCTTTTGGGAGGATGATGATTGAGAAGACCAAGCAGCTGGTGGAGAGTACCTACAATATAAAGAATGGGTACTCACAAGACTCCCTGGTAAGACAATATAAAGAATGGGTACTCTCATGACTCCCTGGTGAAGCGATATAAAGAATGGATATACATATGACTCCATGGTAAGATGATATAAAGAATTGGTACACACATGGCTCCCTGGTAAGACAATATGAAGAATGGGTACTCACATGACTCCCTGGTAAGACAATATGAAGAATGGGTACTCTCATGACTCCCTGGTGAAGCAATATAAAGAATGGGTACACATATGACTCCCTGGTAAGACAATATAAAGCATGGGTACACACATGATTCCTTTGTAAGGCAATATAAAGAATGGGTACTCATATGACTCTCTGGTTAGACAATATAACGAATGGGTACTCACATGACTCCCTGGAAAGGCAATATAAAGGAAGGTTACTCCCCTGTCTCCATGGTAAGACAATACAAAGAATGGGTACACATATGACTCCCTGGTAAGACAATATAAAGTAAGGGTACTCACATGACTCCCTGGTAGGACAATATAAAGGAAGGTTACTCACCTGACTCCATGGTAAGACAATAAAAAGAATGGGTACTCTCATGACTCACTGGTGAGGCAATATGAAGAATGGGTACACACATGATTCCTTGGTAAGGCAATACAAAGAATGGGTACACACATGACTCTCTGGTAAGACAATATGAGGAAGGGGTACTCACATGACTCCATGGAAAGACAATATAAAGAATGGGTACTCGCATGACTCTCTGGTAAGACAATATAAAGAAAGGTTACTCCCATGACTCAATGGTGAGGCAATATAATGAATGGGTACTCACTGTATTGTTAATCTATATCCTCTGTTTTATCCATGTAGGTAGTCTATGGTGATACAGATTCTGTGATGGTCAAGTTTGGTGTTGACACTGTTGATCCATATTTTCTGTTTTGTTCCTGAAGGTAGTCTATGGTGATACAGATTCTGTGATGGTCAAGTTCGGTGTTGACACTGTTGCTGAGAGCATGAAGCTGGGTCGGGAGGCTGCGCAGCAGATATCTGAGACATTTCCCAGTCCCATTAAACTGGAGTTTGAGAAGGTGAGCCCTAGGCATGTTATGTATGAGACTAGGAGACTCTAGGTGAGCCCTAGGCATGTTATGTATGAGACTCTAGGTGAGCCCTAGGCATGTTATGTATGCGACTAGGAGACTCTAGGTGAGCCCTAGGCATGTTATGTATGAGACTAGGAGACTCTAGGTGAGCCCTAGGCATGTTA
>JAODTT010177650.1:0-19929 GCA_025400115.1 Pentamera pediparva
TTTGTCCCAAAATCTGGGATTTTTGTTTTAAATTTCACATTCCTGATTCATGTAATAACATTTTTGGCAAAACTTGTGAATTGTGACTGTTATGGCTACACTCAGAGCCATATCACAAGTGGAACTAAAATGGTGTTCAATATGGGTTTGTCACCTCTCGACCCCCATTGGCCAAACTCTCCTAATATATGTGACGTGCTCCGGCAGATCGGGTATTATGTCGGCCCGTACGTAAATGAGCTACAAGACTGTTTTTGTCAAAAAGTACATCCAGTGGTCAAATCAGGGTTTTTGTTGCTTTGGAACATTTAGAATGTCTTCTTTCACTTCATATTTACAGATTTTTCATTCAAAATTCCCAATTTAGAGAGAAGATATTTTGGCCCATCTATGAAAAATCGCTCAAAAATTAGTGAAAAAACGACTCCCCAAATAAACGAATAACTTGAAAACGAAACAAGCTTTCAATTCAATTTTTCTTGTAAAAGATTCAGGCTCTTCAACTCCACCATAGGTTATTTTTTAATAGTGCATACGTACTACGTTGCTACTATTCGCTAACTTCAACGGAGGCTGGAACTTCGATTGTGGATTTTACCAATCGAAGCTGGTGAGACTTTTACTCATTTAGATTTACTGGCACTATACCCCCGGGTTTTTTTTAAGTATCTAGGAAGCATGGATTGAAGGTAACATACAATAATTTACAGAAGCTGACTGCAGATAGAGTCAAAAAGGTATTCTGTAGGCCCTTCAAAAACATTCCGTAGGCGGTTGTTAAAATTTGTGTAGCCTAATGTATGGGGCACCCACACTGTAGGTTAGGCCTAGCCTAGCCAAATACTACATTAGACCCGATTGCTAGAGAAAATCGCTCATAATTAGGTCGAACATTGGTCGATTTCCATTAAACTCATAAGGAAATATATTGCAAAATTGTGTAATTTGCTCATTGGTTGATTAATACGTAATGTCAACAAAATGGCATCTAATTTTTTTTTTTTTAGCAATAGGCCTAGGCCTACCGGTACCTAAATACTACAAAATTAGCGGAATTCACAATTTGTTCCTCTCCAACTTCCGGATATTCCAATTCTTTTCGCCCAAATTTATGGAAACACTTGTCTTTTGTGACTTTGAAGCGTTTGACCATTGAAATCACCAATTATCTTGGAAATTATGATGAAAAATCCTTATTCCTCACAAAAAGAAATTTCCCTCCAAATTCTTTATTTTTCAATTTTTTTGCCTAATTCTGTGGAAAAAAAAGTTTCGTTACTTTTGACATTGTTGCAGAGTTTAGAATCAGTTGAGCATTGCAATCCTTGAATATCATGAGAAATGTTAAAAAAATCAGCGAAATTCACAATTTGCCCGCAAATCAGGGTTTTTGGAAAATTCATAATAAGTGCATTTTTACCCTGCTGCAAAAGTTTGAAGTCTATTGATCATTGCAATCACCAATTATCTCTAAAAATGATGAAAATCTCTATTTCCCCCAAAATAAGGGAATTCCCCTCCAAATTCAAATTGTTTTGAATTTTTCGTCTAATTTTGTGAAAAACCCTGTGTTTTGTGACTTGCGACATTGTTGCAAAGTTTAAAATCAGTCTAGCATTGCAATCCTAAGTTAGATATCATGAGAAATGTTGAAAAATCAGCAAAATCCACAATTTGCCCCAAAATCAGGGTTTTCCCCTCCAAATTCCACATTTTCTGATTTTTTGGCCTGAATCCATGGGAAAAATTGTAATTAGTGCCTTTTTACCCTGCTGCAAAAGTTGGAAGTCTATTTGATCATTGCAATCACGGGACCGATGAGGTAAAAATGTGGAAAAATCAGCAAAATCCACAATTTGCCCCAAAATCAGGTTTTCTCCCTCCATATTCCACTTTTTCAATTTTTCCGGCCCAATTTCATGGAAAAACCTGTAATTAGTGCCTTTTCACCCTGCTGGGGAGTTTGAAATCTAATTTTGACCATTGCAATCACCAATTATCTTGAAAAATGATGAAAATCTCTATTTACCGATTTTCCCCCAAAATAAGGGAATTTCCCTTCAAATTCCAAATTTTTCATTTTTTTCCATCTAATTTTGTGGAAAAACCTGTGTTTTGTGACTTTTCACATTGTTGCGAAATTTAAAATCAGTCGAGCATTGCAATCCTTGAATATCATGAAAAATGTGAAAATATCAGCGAAATTCACAATTTGCCCCAAAATCAGGGTTTCCCCCCTCCAAATTCCACATTTTCCATTTTTTTGGCCTGAATCCATGTGGAAACTCGTAATTAGTGCCTTTTTACCCTGCTGCAAAGTCTGAAATCATTTGACCATTGCAATCACCAATTATCTCGAGAAATGATGAAAAATCTAGATTTCTCCAAAAAAGAGGGAATTCCCCTCCAAATTCTGCATTTTCCAAGAAAAATCATCAATGTTCTGGGGAAACATGTATTTTGTGACTATTCATCACTGTGCAAAATTTGAATGAATTTGGCCACTCCGGACTCGCGATAATTGTGAAAAAACATCAACAAAATTTCTCGGACACGCAAACGCACACACACACGCACACACACAAACGGAAACCTGTTTGCCTGCACCTTATTACTGGACCCCCCCGACACCAATGGGTACCCCATAATAGGATAGAACTCAATGAAAGTAACTCGCCCAACTGAAGTGTTAACATAGCAACGGTTGCTATGGCGACCAGCAGCAGTCAATATAGGCCTAAAGGCAAACTGACTACAATATCTTATCCGGCCATTCGGGACCGTAGAATGTGGGATATATATACAACATCGTGCTACCGCAGCTGTTTGCTTCTAGATGAACGGAACCGGCTTTCATGTTGCTTGCTGCTTTAGCAAAAATCTGGGGGAAATCCGGAAGCCTGTTTACACAACACGGTCTCTTGTGCCGTTCCTGCGCACTGTTGTTAAATTGGACACCACGGATAAAATGTCCGCGCGCGTTACGATATGGCAAAATGACGAGCGCATATGAGTAGCGTCGGGTGAAAATCGTATCGATCGAACCTCAACACGGGGAAGAAATCGGGCGTAATAAACTACCAGTAGCATCTTGCAATCAGTGAGGTAAGCGGGAGGTCCACATCCACATTGATAAATTAGAGCGAAGACTTGTTTCCGTTCCACTTGGGAGGTACTTCACAGTCTCAGGCACAGGACCAACTATTTTCCTTTCATGGTTTGATCCCGAATTCACGAGGCCAGAGTTAAGGAATAATTCATCCTTGTTTATTCAGTTATTCTAATTCCATTTTCGCGTCGGTTATACTATCCTCTAGCCTAGAGGTTCATGAATGAAATTGAAATCAGAGGCATAAGTCGGGATCCGAATAGCTGAAGGTCAGTAACGGGAGAAATTAGTCTCTGTTTATTTTCCTGGGGGCGCAGTATTGGGGAGGTGATGAATAGTTTGACCACAACGTAACGAAGTTCAATTCCCCTGTATTGCGGTTTGTCTTTTCCGAGTTTGGAGAAAAAATGGTACAACAGATGAAAGTCAGTAGGCCTATGTTTCCACAATGGCACGGTATTGTATTTGCATCATTCCAGTGACAATGCCGATTCACTGATTGATCGGAAGGTTGTGAGGTCGAATCCCGAATTGGGTCGATTAACAATTCTCTGACGTGCCCTTTGGCAAAGTGATCTTGCTACATTGCTTCGTATTGTCCAGGTGCTAAATGCCAATTGGTGACAAATGAGAAACTTTGGTACAGTCGGGGTTGTATTGGCTGTTGCCACTTTTCTGGGTTGCGTATCGGGTTTGAGAGCGGCGTTTAGAAGAAGAAGAAGGAAGGTCCATGCGATCGAATCGATTCGAATGTGAATCTGTTACAGAGGCTTCACGAACTAAGCCAATGGCATATGAGGTAGGGTGGTCAGCTCATTCCCTCGCCGCCTTCTTTTCCCCAGTGAAAGCACCAGGTTCCCATATACCGCTGGGTTGACAGGAGGAGGGCTTCAGATTAAACGTCCGAGCCGTGACTCGAGCCCACAACCTTCCGCATGCGAGGCGAGTGTTTTTTCCTCACTTTTATCGGAAGGCGAGCCCACTGACTCCCCAATTCAACAACAGTATATACATTCGTGCTCGTACAAAATAGAGAGTAAAATAGGTATTTTCAAAGAACCTAATAAATAGGGTTGCTTCCTAAGCATAAAATTATCATGTACTGTGAATGTATGCTAATTCGTCATGCTCATCCAGAACTCAACTTGATAGCACAAAGTGTTCATGTAAAATTTGGAGGTATATATATACGTTTCTGAAATAATGTAACAGATAGATTTCTTGTTTGACGGAAGGAATAATTCAACACAATTACAGTCATTCATTATCACGACAATAAGATTATCAATGACCCACTATATATTCATTTGTATTAGTGCTAACAAGGATTCACGTTTCAATCCCAGAACGGGGAAACAAGAACTTCATAGTATATCATTACAGTCACAATGACACATAATGCAAGAACAAATTGTAGGCTACCTTAGTGAAAGGTATATAACATTTAGAGCAGCAAGTGTGACACACACGCTCATTCATTAGCCACGATCCAGGTGGTAGTTATAGGTATAGTCGTCAGTCGTTACGAGCATAACGTTGCCTTGTCCAAACAGTATGAAGAAGTTGAGAACATTCCTATTTTTCCGGTAAACTTCATAGATAAGTTTCACTTTCGCCTTGCATAAATGATGAAAATATCTGTCGACGTTTCTCATTCCTCCATTGGCAAGGAGATAGTTACGGCTACTCCATATGGCGCATTCGTAAATATTCCCAATGAAATCAATGAGGATAACGTCCTTGTGTTTACGTTCAATTCCAACTCCAAGCATTGTAGTAATTTTCCAATCGTCGTAGCATTGCATCTCACGAATTTGGCATAGTTTTGGAATTAACTGTTCCCAAAATGGAAATATCGCTGGACAGTCGATGCTGTAACCACTACACCACGACCACTACACCACGACCACGTTATAGAGTAGAGTATCTTTGGGATCGGTGACCAAATTCCTGGAAAAGCTGGTCATTATGACATCATCTGGTGTAGATTGTAAGTTTTTTGTCTGTTTTGATAAATGGTGAAAATTGGATGGTTGATTGGATTGCATTCAATCATCGAAATTGCCTATGAAATAGTTAATCCATACCGTATTAGGATCTGGAGAATTGATTCTTCCGGATCGTTTTCTTCCCTTAATCCCTGGTACTTTATTGGCAGACTGGGTGGATCTGGAGTACATGAGTACATGTCGTATTAATCAGTCAAAATAATGCTATCCTTGTTCATCTGCAGTCACATTAATGTGTTGTTGTAATTAACTGCAAACTGAGAAGACTCATATCATGGACAACACATTTCAACTGTTCATTCTTCCCGATTATATTTGTTGTGAAAATGAATGATAAAACGTTTGAATATGTACTAGCTGGATGCATTGCGGAAAAAAGGAGTTGAAATTAAAACTGCCATGAAGGAAAGAAGATATTTCGGAGCCCTTGGCTAAGAAATGGAGGTTGGCATGTTTTCATGTTGAGATATTTTGATTTACTTCTGGGGACCCCCCCCCCCACCCCAGACATCGTGATGTTAGGAAGACGATAAGAAGGACGTCACAGAAATAGTTGCAATTTTGTAGCCTTGCTGGGAGAAATGTAGCATATACAAAATTAATGAATGTCATATCTTATTATGTCATCACTTGGTACATAATTATGGCAGAGAAAGAGTACCCACGCGTCGAAGTGTCCACAAAGAGCTTCATTTGTTCGCAGTGGCATTGAATTGTTGTCCCAACTCCGATACTTGGCAGAACCCATTTGAAACCGCTGGTACGACCCGACCAGAATGAACCCTAGACCGAATTGCCGTAAGCTATAATGGCAACCAATAACATATCCCGCACATTGACTCATTCTAAACAGAGAACAGCATAATTTCGCTTCCTTAAATATAACACGAGTAAATCTTTCTGAGTAACATTCGAAGACCTTCAAAATAGTCATGCACAAGAGAAATGCGATATGAGGATTAGTTATATTCCCTCTTCAGGTTGTGCGGGTAGGGCTGGGAAGGAGAAACTAATATCCCGTCAAAATTGGAAAATGAGTAGGCCTAATTACCCTCATGAATTTATGCAAGATTTCCCTCCAGATGACAAGATTCCCCAGGAAGGAGCATCGTAAATTCCCAATTTAGATTATATTATTGTATTATATTCTTTCTTCAGAATTCCCGTCATGTTCATATTGGTATCATCACGGTTTAATCAGTCGACTGAATACCCTGAAGGTGGGATTGCTTCCTATGCCACCGATGTCTGGGATTTTTCTTAATGTCTTACTCGGTCGATATCAGTCGATCATCATTAACCTGAAGCACGTGATTGCAATAGTGGCGTTCCAACAACTGGTATGGGAGCCAGGATTTGATTCCTGCTAGAGCAATTTGTGGTGCCTGTTGTTCTGGGGATTAGCGGCGTTTTGCAATGAACATTTCGCCATATGAATTTTAGCCAAGCCATCGCACTGATGTATCAGGGCGACTTCTTCCCACCCAATATTACAGTAAAATATGACCAGCATGCATGAAACCGAGTGGCCATTAGCTGAACGAGTTGATTAAGGTACTTGATATCGTTAGGTTGATAAACTTGCCGTCTACACGTTTTGGATTCGTTGCCATTGCACGTGTAATCATTATTTCTAGGTTTTTCGATCGCTGGCCAGTGTCGCTTAGCCAGTGTCCTCGCTGACTTCTTTCCAGGTAAGCATGAGTCTTTCAACTGGTGTTCTCATTTTCCAGTTATATTCATCCAGGGTTTGACGTTCTGGGGCTTCCTCTGGCAGTCTGCAAAGATGTTCAGAACTTCAGACCAGTTCAGGCACCTGGTTTTAATAGTTCCGTTGCACACTCACTGATGGTCATTCTTCTGCTTCGAAGGAATTTGTGAAAGCCGATTGCGAGAACGTTCCTTCCTTCATGTCCTCTTTTGTAGAGTTCCTAAATTGGTTGGTATCTCAGATAATTTTACATTCTTCAGTTTTATTTGCATGTATTTCAGATTTGCTAAACATTCAGATGTTGTGGGGAGGCTATGCTGTTCTTTTTTCGGAATGCGTGGTCATGCTGATTTCCATCTCCCACTCCCAATAATTGCACCTCTTTTGCAAGCAAGTGGGGGTCACATAAGAGCCAATACGATGCAACTATAAAATAGATGAATGAATGTTTGCAATGTTTTAAGAGCTACTAAGTTGCTGTGAGTAACAAATCGTATTGTGGCAACCTTCTGTGTATACAAGTTACTAGGATCTGTGAAATAAAATGTTAACTTAACGATTATCCTTAGAACTGCCTGATTTCTGAAGCCCAGCACACACTAACGGCAGAAAACGCGAAACGCGGAACATGTTCGTTTATTTTCCCACACGACAGAGCACAAAAAATAGCATGTAATATGAACCACATCTGCTTATTCGGAGCCACAAACTGGTTCCAATGGGCACCGCCATTTATTAGTCATGTGTGTTATAGCTTAACAGCCATTGGAGGAAGCCTATAAATTGTTTCGCGAAACACGAAACAGTCAACGCACATGCCAGATCCGAGAAAGTTGTTCTGCGAAACATACATGTTTGTTTCGCGAAACACTAACACTGCTTCGCGAAACTGTATTTTCTGTTTTTGCACAATGCACACGTATACCTCGAAACGCAAAACACTGTTTTTCATTCATGTTTTAGGCTATCCGTGTGCGTTAGACTTAACTTGTATTGTGATTCTGCCTTGTTCTCCACACCGTCCATGATTTCTTCTTCCATACTTATGCACCAAGTGAAGTCCGGCAGCCCAGAGCACTTTGATCAAACGAACGAGGTACCAATATCTGAACACTGGATAGAATGGGACGGAGCATGTCATATGCAGATATGAACGTCTGTCGGGTTCATCAGCGTATGGGCACTGGGCCTTGTAAACTGGTAAAGTGGGGCTGGAAAATTCTCTCGATCGAACATTCGTGGTACCATTTCGATATATTTTGAGATGAACTTACATATCATGCATAGTATAGGGTGGACCATGCCAGAAAAAATGTCAGCTGCATTGGCCCCGCCAGACGCCCACAAGAGGGCCTTAAAATACGCTTGATCAAACGAACAAAGATGCACAAGAAACCAAGTGCATGTGAAGTGTTATGTCCACCCAAACACAAAATGACCAATACAAGGCAAATTATCGGCTGCGGAGGGCCCACCAGACGCCTCGAATGGGGCCCGGATGGGCCCATGTCTGAAAAAAGATTCAGGGTAAACATTCCGAGGACCACACCTGTACACCCTCTGTTAGATGCACCAATGTATGTTGTGAGAGCATGTCCTGAATTGGTTGTTCACCCTAACTTTCTATTTCAGTTGTTGGTAGAATGATTGTAACTCATCGACATAAATATCATTTCAAATTTTCCAGTAGTAGTAGGCCTATGCTCATTCCATGGTTTGAAAATGTCATCGCCTTCTCTGCAAGTTTTGTGAAAGTGGAAACATTCTCTGTTGCCCCCTTTTCGATCTGTACGCTGCTTATGTACTTGGGATTTGAGTATTTATTCTCTGATGTCAATTGATCTGTGAAATAATTTTTCACCCGATATCTAACATGTCCTACCTACTTCAAGAGTAGACCACAATACGTTATCACTCTTTCGTAACACTTTACTGCAAAGGACAGACACGTTTGCCCTGCAGGTAGGGCTTGCAAACCTCTGATGCATCGCAGTGAACGTACAGTTTTGAACAGTGCAAATCGACATATATGACCGATTCCCTCACCCATTCGGTCTTGGGAACAATTGCCAGCCGACACTGGAATGGGTTCGGCTCAGGGTTAGATAAAGTTTTACGCCTCAATGTCTAACCAACTAACACTAACTAGCGACACTTCAATCGGGGCTTCCGATTGGGACACTAGCTTGATTCCCCCGCTCCATTGCACACGCGGAGCTTCACGCATACAGAGCCAAAGGTCCGTTGTTTGAGGACGTTGGTATGGCTTGGGCTTCCGACCAAGAAGTGTGCGTCCCTTCCCGATTCTGTAGCCAGGGCAGGTGGGGTTGGCACCCTGTCCTCATTCTATTTTATCGTCAGGTTTCACCATCGAAACTTTCGTGATTGTGTTTGTCGTGGAGATTCTACTGACGCTGTAATCCACTGCAGGTCGACGGGCCGTTCGATGCAATGCCCTCGAAAAACCCCTGAGTATTGGATAGGAGAAGCCCCGACTGTAGGGGTCTCGTGGTGGGCACTGTGCTTGTAGTAGTCTACCGATGTGTCGTTCACCTCTCCGCTCCGGTCGTCCAAGCTCAATATGAGGTGGGCGGTCCGATTCGATTCCTGGAACACCCTCTCGCCTTATGAAGATGCCCGTCTGCCTGTCTTGTCAAGGGAATCTGGTAGGTTTCACATCAATAATGACTGCAGTTCGGCGTACTCAGGAGGTGATTGGCTGTAGCCAACCTCTTTGCTCCCTTGGTCCCCCAGGTAACACGGCCAACCAACGAACGTATGACAGACTATAGTCGCAGTGTACGCCCAGGGTGACGACGATTTAGTGGAAAGAGCGTTTTACGCCCAACTCAGTTAGGTGTGCGATACCGTTACCAATCGTGACTCAAAAACGAATGTTCCACTGGTGCTCACAGGGCACTCGACCTCGCTAGATTTCTTGTTCATGTTTCCGAGAATCTAACATAAGACGCTAGACTGGTTGTCTCATGGTGGCGTTCACTAGCGGTTCTATTTTTTCAATAGTGCGATTGCTTTAATCGTCAGAAGATGACCTGATGGTTTGCTGCTCAGTACTCAATAGGTAACTCGAGTGGTGATCACTTAAGCCATAAGCGTGAGTATGTTATTTATTAAACCAAATCCATTAATTCACCTCACGCAACAATAATCTAATAACCGAAGTCTTAGGCTCGCACAACAAGTCTTAGGTTCGCACTTAAAACAAAGGAGTTCTTGCATTTGAAGAGATCAGACTACGTAATCTGTTCTCAGCTTGCCTAAAAGGTTTCCATACGTTATCCTCCGTTGACCTCAAATGATCCTTTTCTTGACTCCAACTAGTGGGATCTATGTACTAATCACCGGGAAACATAAACATACTAAGTATGAGCTTCATTCATTCAGGGATGGTCACGATAGTCATGACCATAAGTTTAATTATGCCAATCATTGAATGTGATCGATGATCGAAAAATGCGTCAGGAAAATTAGAATGTAACTGTGTCCACGGAAGTACCTTCACAAAAAACATAAACATACCAAGTATGAGCTTCATTCATTCAGGGATGGTCACGATAGTCATGACCATAAGTTTAATTATGCCAATCATTGACTGTGATCGATGATCGAAAAATGCGTCAGGAAAATGAGAATGTAACTATGTCCACGGAAGTACCTTCACAAAAAGAGAACACATACACTCTTACTGGTTCTAACCTTACTAACCACAGCGATGTTCGACTAGTAATGTTCTCAAAGTAAATGAATAGTGCCTTGCACAGTTCTATGGATATCATGCTCAAATATGATAAATGTAGAGAAAAATATCCCTGCAAAACAATGCAATGCTATTACAACGCCCCGTTGGAAATCAAAGCATGTCGTGTTATTCGATTCTAAGAAGACCTACGTGGAAACTCCGCTTATCCATAGCCTAATGAATGTACCAAGTGCTTGTTCGCATACAATCAATCAAGTAACCCAAGTATGGTGTTACATAGGCTGCCGAAGCTGTTTCTATTTTTGTCTTGGTTCCCGCTTGATCCTACTTGTCATGACCACGAGGAGCACAGAAGAATTTATTTTGAAACTGAGAGTTGAGATTACTCGAACGAATCCATGTGGTCGAGAATCGCCCAGAGGTGTAATCAGAGCCCACTGTTAGCAATCGAGCGAAGTAATTGGTCAGTTGAACGTGTGGAAAAAATATGTAGCGATCCTCTTGAATTACTAATTGCTGTCAGTCCCTCGAGACCGGTCAACAAACTTGTTGATAGATATATCATTCGCTGGTCATTGAAGATGAGACAGATTTCTATTTCTGTCGCTTCAAGGAGCAGCGTTATCCATGTGTAGTTTACATTTTTAGTTCTTACTATTTTCATCACCCGAGCTCTTTGAGTAGAGCGATTTACACATACACCCTTCATGTGTCCATAACCAATCTCGGAATAATAGTGAGGAGGATGACGCGGAATCTGACTGTGAGGAGGATGACTAGGATGACGAGATTTCCAATAGTGAAGAGGAGTCGGATGAGAAAGATTCATGGAAATGTGTGAAGCGCAGAGCAGAGGATATAGAAGGAATTAATGATTTACTCCAACAATCGTCGTATGGTCATGTACCTCCATCTGTCCCTGTGTTAGGCCAGCCGTACACAGTCCCCGTACTTCCTCCGGCACTAACTTTTGATGTCCCCAGCCCATTTGTTGCGGACCATCTGACCGTCTAGAAGCAACCGCTGGAAGTCACCCCTTCTTATGAGATGTCCGAAGAATTGCATTCTCCTCTCCATCACCAATGTCGTCAGTTGGCGAGTTGACCCGGATCTTGTGAACACCTCTCCATTACTGATCATGTCCTTCCAGGAGAGTTCCACATTTCGGAGGCACAACTTTTTGATCATTTTGAAATTGATCGTCCAGGTTTCGGCCCCGTAGAGGAGAGTTGACCAAACGTAGCAGTGGGAGAGTCTCTCCCTTGACATAATACAGACATATAAATCGACACAGTTTCAGCTGAAGAATTGATAGAACATTCGGTGAACATTGATTGCCAAGGTCTGACATTGATCCTTGGCCATCTGCTGAGTCATCGCAAGTCGTTGTAAATCGCGAACAAAGTCTAAAGAATAAACAGTTATTACACTGCACTATCACCGCCATCTGGTCCATTATTTTATCCGTCGTTTATCATGCACCGAGTCTTGCACAATTTTGTCATTATGTCTGCGTGCCGTGCGAAGCAACAAGATTCACCATGAGAACGGCTGACTGTTGGATGGACCAACGCATAGATCTTCTTATATCTACACGTATGACCGTCGGCTATATGTTTAGCCCAGATCTCATTTGTTTGATTCAACACAAGATTCACCGTGAACAGATATACTGATCTCGTAAGGGAGTGGGGTAGATTCACACGCGCACGTTCATGACGGACCGTCAGTATCAGACTGTGAACCTGTTCAGTGGAAAGTTGAATCGCGTTTTGGATAGAAGTCGTGGGGCCCACAGTTTTTCTTTCCGTTCCCTGACGCCTTTTGGATTCCTTGACGAAGTCAGAGGAATCTATGCAGTCATGTCAGTATGTGTGTGTGTGTGTGTGTATGTAGGCCTATGCATGTGTGTGTGTATGTGACGCCTGGCTTGTTCATCACGATAACTCGTTCATACTTGGTATGTGGGTTCTCCATAATGAGTACATGAACCCTGTTGTTTTGGGGTCAAGTCAATGGTCACCAGAGGTCACAGTCCGAAATTCTTGTCAACACGATAAGTCCAGAATGCGTGGTCCGATCAAGAATGAAATTCGGTATGTAGCTTTCTTATCCATGGGTAGTTCAGGAACCCTATTGTGGCCACTTTTGGCTTGTTAACACGATAACTCGGCCTCACCTGGATGGAAGGAGCTCATACTTGGTATGTGTGTTTCCCGTAATGAGTACACGACCCCTATTGTTTTGATGTCAGGTCAAAAGTAATCTGAGGTCAACAGAGGTCAACGTCTGACAATCTTGTTATCACAATATTTCCGGAATGCTTGGTCCAATCACGTTGAAATTCGCTGTGTAACAGTGGAGATGAAATGAATTATCCACAAACGCCACAATCATGCAGTTTTTCCTTTCATTCCAGTGGTCACAGAAGTCATAAGAAGAAGAGGTAATATATGAATACCCATGCAATAATCGAATGATCCTACATGAAGGGGAGGAGCCTATCATTATAGTAATATAGAAGTACCTATGTGATATTCAAACGGTTCTACATGAAAGGGTGGGGTCTATTGTTGGAGTAATTTATAATTACCCTTGCAATGATCAAACGGTCCTCCATTATCCATGAAGGAATTGAGCCTATTCTTATAGGGGTAGTAGATTGACAGTTGACAGAAAGAAGAGAGCTGAGAGAGATAATAAACCCTCATTACTTCTGAAAATAAATTGAATGGAGTGAACCTGTTATCATTTCTTTTTCAAGCAGTATGTTTTGGTTGGGACCAAAAACAAAATGTTTGGTAGAAAATGGGACAATTTCGAAAAATTGTATGTTGCCCACTATAAGTATATGCATGATGATCCCACCTGTTCTTGTGTCTGGTCATAGGTTATAGAACGTGATCCAAGGAATCACTGAGCTTTTTGGCCCTTTCTCCCGCCGGTACTGTTTCCGCTTCGAGCAATTGCCGAACAGCTTCTGACGAAACAAAACTAGGAAGAAAGTGGGATTGGTCCCGGATCTCTCACGTCAAAAAATTGATGCAACTATAACATTGTGGTGTTGATTGATATGTGTTTTTCAACAGTCCTTGATCATAGTGAGTAAGTTGAACAGAGTGAGTTGACACCAGATACTCGATAAAAATGATAGATAAATATATTTTCAATGATTTGTCATCAGAAGACATATTACAGATGGCAACGGGACGTGTTGTTTGTATTTTTCCGAGTAACTGGTTTTCCTTATATGGAGCGCCATCTCCCTGAACAAAAATGCTCAGTAAACCCTACGGTGGACTCAATAATGCAAGGTCAGGTTTTGCAGGTGTTTTGTAATGGCGTACGATGAACAAAATCAGATAAGGTAATCGATAATGAAGACGGGAATTACTGTGTCTTATTTCATTTGGTTCTGCAATATGGACACAGTCACTTGCATGCGTAACATTTCAGTTGCACTGTACAGCTGTACGTGAATGTATCCGCATATTCAATTACACCTATGTGGCTGCCTCACAGAAGAAAAGTGATTGGATTCGATCTACTTTTACGCTCAAATACCGAGACACAGCCCTGACGAATCAACAAATGAAATTTATGTATTTCTATTTATGTATTCTCGATTGATTATATAGAAGACGCTCAAACATTCGGAAAAGTCCCTCTGGGACTTCTGGGAACAAACTCACAACATCATTGTTACTCACGGCATCGAAAGGAATTGTACCTACGGACATATACCTTTAGCAAATTTAGCCTATTAGCAAATACAAATCAGTCAATGTATCATTCCTAAAGAGCCGGTTATGAGTTGATACGCTAAACGGTCATCACAGGACGTGGTTCCTCAGAGATGATGCTTATCTACTGGTATGTTATTGTGAAGAAAATGAGCTACAAATTATACACTTTTTAGCTACATTTTTATATGTGATTTGAATGTTGAAATCAAGCGTTGGCGGTGCATTGAGAAACGAAGTTGTTATTTGTATTAGGGTGCCTTAGTGTTTGAAAATCAAATTACTTCAGAGATTCGATCTTCAGGGTTTGAACACGTTTTAGTATTGATGAACAACAAAAAAAACACTGCTTTATTTCCCTCTGTATGTGGTATGACTACCACGAGTACGAATTGAATAATAACTTGGTGTAGCTTTCAGAGACTTTGCCTGATTCGGATCAATTTTGACAATCATCACATGACTAAATTTTATTTCGTCAAATAGACAAAGCATGTGAATAACAAAGAGTACAAGTAATTGTATCCAAACAAGGTTGACTGCTCAATCTTTCAGTAAAGCCATGTTAGGCCGATTATGTTGTCCACGTTGCTGCTCGCCGCAAGTCTCTTATTTCTCTCTATCTATGTTAAATCGCGACACGTTGGAAAGAATTGTGAAGCTCCGGTAGCTCATTAATATTGTACACAGGGGTGGGTTCAGTCGACCATCCGTCCCTTTTAGATCACAGTGGAATGAACTAGCTTACTCGACAATAACGCGTGCCTACACGCAGTGCATGGAAATCTATGATATCACAGCAAGCGTGGACATATAATGCATTTTCCGGATCGGAACATTTTGATGTTCAGTACCTTCATTCATTCACCAATTCATGTCAGCCAGCGCCACTGCGTTAGGGCGAAACCTAGTTGGTATGCGCCAACTTTCTGCTTCCGAACACTACCTCAACGTACATTGAGCAAAACAACCTTACTTGAGCATGCACTGCCTGCTCCTCTCCCACTCACCTGCTGGTTGGCACGATCCGGACGATTTGGGCTGACCCGACAATCTGCCACATCCAAGCGCCGTGAGCAACGAGAAATTGCTCACACACTAATGCAGCGATGGAATTTGCTATCCGTTTGTTACATTATAGGCATCGTCCGAGGGTTGAGGCTGTTAGACGGTAATGATGAGAAATGTTAGCAGTCCTTTAAATAGAAAGAACTGCTGTCGGGGCTGTTGAAAGGTGTTTTGAATGATAGTATTATTTTCACCTGCATGTAATAACTTGTTCCTGGATAGGACGGAGCAAAACATTGTTTGGAGAAACCAATTGAATTATTCGACAATATTGCAAATTTTTGCACACCATTTTTTTTCATCAAAGTGCGATTGTATTATTCGTTAGAAATGGTGACCAGTACTCGATAGGTAACTCCGCTGGTGATCACCGAAGTAGTTTATTTGACCCTGTTTGACCTTGACCTTCCATCAAAGTAACAAAGGATGCTATAATCGCAAGATAACTGTACTATTCTTTCGAGTTCAATAAGACGTATTTTACCGAGTAGCTGAGTGCGGAACCGGTATATTGACGGGATGTTGCTTGATGTTATTTTAACAGGTTTTGATTTACCAATTCAGCCTCATCTTGAATACATTAACCTTTATATGATTATATCCATATCTCATTGTGATTCGAACGAAATATCAAATAAGATAAACACAGAACAAAAACGCCAGTAGGCTTATATCCTGAGGATTTGCTGACTGTCGTGGCATCTGTTGACCTCGAATTACCTTTGACCCCAAATGACTTCTGATCTGACCATAGAAGGGAAAATCATGTACTCATTATGGGGGACATACCAAGTTTGAGGTTCGTTACACCATGCGAGGCCCATTTTTCGTGGTTACAGCTTCCTTCAAATAATAGTTAGGGTTGAGGTTAATGTTCTCATCATTTGAAACATATATGCATACCAAGTGTGCGCTTCATCCATCCAGAGTCATGTAATCGTGTGTACAAACACAAATATCTAAGACACGCATCTGCGCTGCACAATGAAGCGATAATACATGTAGAATGGAAATTATCGTACGGAAGTAGTTTTGATCAAGAGAATCACTGAATTGTGTCTTGAACAGAACCCAAAAGGCGCAAATCTGATAGATATACAGAGAAAAGTCCATCAAGATGCTATAAATATGAAGATATTTTGACTGAGGTATACGACTTGAACTTATGTTTCTTCAAACATATTTTCTCTTTGATCATTTTGATCTGTTTCTTTACAATAGATACAAATGTTATTGTTCAATTTGACCAGCTTGATTATCGCTGTATTCTCTTCCCCCATGATTCGCCTATCAAAGAGTACAAAGTGTTAGTTTACTTACAGCCAATCGAGTAACCTCGTATGGTGTTACATCAGCGGCCGAGGATGCTTTCAATTTCCGTGATGCTGTTCGATAGGCCCTCTGAATCCCACTTGTCGTTACCACGAGAAGCAAAGAAGATTTTTTTTAAACTGAGAGTTCGGATTGCCAAAACCAATTCATCTGGTCGATAAATACCCAGAGGTGCGATCAAACCCCGTTGTTACTAATCGAGCGAAGTAATTGGCCAGACGTGTGAAAGTAATATGTAGCGATCCACTCAAATTACTAATTGCTAAAAGTACTTCACTATACCTGTTCTCTGCCAAGGAGCAGTATATAGGCGTAGGAGTCGGAGGAGTGGTTAGTGGCCGGCTGTTGAAAATTTTAACAGGAAACGATCAAGAGTCATGAGAATAATTGGTTCATTACCTGAATGCTCGTATGAGTTCCGGAATGTACGATCAGATGCGCGAACCAAACGACTAATCTCATGACACGCGCACAGGTCATGATGATGGTGAAGTGGAATTATTCCAAGCAGCTGCCACGAGCTGAAACACTTATGCCTACATTTGTGCGGAATTTGTTGTAATCCGAAAAATAGGAATAGAGCGCCTCGTCTAGCGTCTTGCTATATTTATCGTAGCTGGTTGTGTCTCTTTAGATCACGCTGAATACTCCAAATTGTAAAAGGCACATGAATCAATACCGTTGGAGAATTGATAAAACATTTAGCGAACATCACCAAGGTCGGACATAGATCTCGGCTGTTATCACCATCTGCTGAGTGATCGGCGTAAGCTGTGAATCGCGATGAAAAAAATAAAAATAAAAATAAAAACACAAGAGTAATAACACCACAAAACCTCTGTTTCGGTCGTCTATTTCTCGTAAATTATATACATCTAGAAGGATCACATTCTTCGACGAACTCAAAGCCAGATCGTCTTCTCATCTCGCAATAATTTAGATTTCCTAATTGGCCATGCACACAGAGTAAAACGAGTAGCATAAAATGTCTGATATAGTAAGTAGGAGATACATCACACCCATCAATATAGGAACGGCCCCGAGCTTATGATAGTAGCTGAAACAGAACATTAATTTATTATCATTATTATTACTATAATTATTATTATGAGTATCATTATTATTTACACATTCCTGGGGAGCAATGGCAAAGTATAGAGCATGTGCTTCATGCGAGGTCGGCGACAATGGGGGTTCCAGACTCTATCGTTGGGAAACAGCGGGCCCCTTACTTGAGAGCCAATCGAGAAAACGCCGGGTAGGGGAGCGGAGCACGACAAAAGCGACAGTTAGCGGGGAAAATGGGAGAAAGAAGGGGAGAATGAAAACGTGAAAATGTATGTTTTCTGTCGCCGTCCCTGGCTCCACGTAGCTTCAGTTTGCCCTACATGAGAACAATGTTCCAATGAACCTCACGGTCGACCGAATGATGCATGGTCGAGTTTTCCAGGTGTAATGCATGGCGTGTGAAGCAGAGACGATCGAAATCCGGCATGTTAATTTCAAAATAAAGATTGTGCACAAGCATTGTTTTATTTGAGTCTGCCATATGGGAATTCGTGCGTGAACCTTCCATGTACACTCTAGCTCCATGACTACATCCACATCTGCAAAGGTGAGACAATTGGAGGGGGACTCCACCCCTAACACCAGCAATTCATCCTCAACTTGTATGCGGGAACAAGAGCCCCATCAATTGAGAAGTCTCGCTTGAATGTTAATTACATCGAAATGATACAGATATGTTGATTCTGTGTGTTGTATCGCATGGTTGTGTTACACTTGTCACATGCTACAGACGGGCACATTGCTCCCATGTCTGCTCTATTATCCCAGTTAAACTTTAATACCTAATCGATCTTTGTAGAGAGTGGCATGCGCTGAAGCTTGTCGTTTTCAGTTATCGACGGTAAACCATAAGCAATTACGTTGCTTCACTGCGCGACATTTGCAACTGGGTGATACATCCTAGGTATAGGTAAACCTGGCATGATTTGTCTAGATAATGTGTACGTGTAACTGCCCTGATCCTGAAAACTCATGAATCGAGTATCTTACCTTACTTTATTCGCTAGGCAGGGCGGCGCCATGAGTTCTCAAACGGAGACTCAGCAGTGTTACGTCATGAAATGCACATCATCCTCCTAACAACAAAACATACATTGCCACAATCGAAGTGCACCTCAAGTGAGGTATTTCCTGATTGGCTGTTCGTATTTATCTTTCACCTTTCTTACTATTGGCGCTGCCCTTGCTGCAACTTAACTTACACTCCAGTCCTGCCCCCGAAACCACCATTCAAAGGCCGAGGGTCATGTAGTTTTCTGGTACCTTCTAATTATGACTTCAGCCTAAACCCCTAGAAAGGAAATCCAAAACTCAGGCCAAAGTTCAGCCGATACGTATGTGAAATAAGACACATTAGCTATTGCGCAATAAGTCTTGTGACGTTGAAGGAGGAACCGAGAGAAGCTGTGTGATGATAAGTCGATTCAAACACACATACTCTTGAAATCCATATAACAAACGAATCAAGATTTAAATAAAGATCTAAATGAAAACCTACGGAATTGTTTACAGCATATATCAAATGAATATCATCATGCCTTCATTTGCAAAGGCTATTTCCCGTCTTTCTTCGTTTGTAAATCGAAATATTTCACCGAGACAACGTGCTACAACCAACAAATTCGTTTGTGTTTTTTTTCAAATATCCTCGTTGTACCTGTGCAATTAGAAAAAAGTAGTAAATTACCCAAGGCCTCTTCCGTCTCCATCGGATAGACGTTGCCGAGTATTCCATTGTTGAACCACGTTAAACGACGGCCAGTCTAGCTGCAGTGGTCATCAACGAGCTGCAGGACATGAGGGTCAGTGATGAAGACTTCCAGGTGATTTGGGAGGAGGTGGAAGAAGTTGTTGAGAGTTGTGGGGATGAACTGACTCCCACCAGGCGGCGACGAGCTCCACGGCCCTCAAGACACATGGAGGGCTACCATGTCCTGGAGGCCACTGGCCAGCATGATCAACAAGCTAACCACGAGGATGACTTCAAAATCAACTTCATGTACCCGGTTCTGGACAGGATGTTGCTGGAGATGAGACGGAGATTCAGTGACCAGATGTGCAGCCTGATGAAAGCGATAGATGCTCTCACTCCATCCAGTGCGAACTTCCTGTCTCTGGAAAACCTGAAGGCTCTCCAAGATACGTACGGGGCTGACAAGGAAGATCTA
>JAODTT010177651.1:0-13857 GCA_025400115.1 Pentamera pediparva
TCTCTGATTACCTCAGAAAACCGAGATGGGTCAATACGCCGATTTTTACAAGGATTTTTGGTACTGGCTGAACGTGACTCTAGTCCCTAACCTAATCTCTAATCCTAACAATGAATGCAATTGATTTCATTCAATGCAAACAGCCAATCACTGCAGCCGTTGTTAAATTTACGTATAAACTGAACCGAGATACCATGGCGTGTTTCTCACTCTGTACAAAAATGAAACAGGTACTGAAGTGCAAGTCGTCAGATCTCCAGAGTAAAGTGCTCGTGAAAACAAATCTCATTACAGCTGATCAGCTTTTCCATTGTGATCCTAGGCAGTAAGTAAAACTACAATAGTAGCCTATGTCAATACTCAATGATTTTTCCTAACTCTTACTGAGAAGCACAATGTAGTTCTGAGGTGTGATCAATGGCTGAAATGATTCACCCTTAACCACGTACTCGCCACGGATGACATAGGCATCATCGTATGGTTATACAATTACTAAAAATTCAAGAAAAGTCACCAGGCATACCTAGAATGTAGGGTATGTATCACGCTGGTCCTCGTCAGATAGGTTTGAGGCCCATGAGTAAGTACCATAATTTTGGTTCCATATCAACCTGTGAAAGTTTGTACCATTCGCTGCGAATATAGCCTATGAGAAGTGGGGTGCTATCATTTCAAACAAATGGTAGTATCACGTATTTTCGGTGTAAAATTCCCAAGGAACAAACAAATCAAATTTCATCGTTTTCTTTAGACTGAGTAAATTCGCTATCCTGATATCCCGAGGTGAATCGAAATCACGCAGGCTGCTCGATTTGACAATAGAGCGAACGAAATGACGAGACTTACCATGCAGCCATGGGGCGTATCGGTATCAGATTGAAAAATTGCAACAGGCAGATGGTGACAAATAATATGGATATGATATTATCCACTCTCGCTTGGAAACTACTTGCCAAGGCAGCTGGACAATATTATACATCGGTCACGTTTTCTACTTTGCAATTCAAGGCAAAACAACATAACATTCATTCAAAGATGCAGGGGCCTTTTTGTAGGAAGAAGGGCATTGCAATCAATCTTATGAATATATTATAAGTACCGCGTCACAAGGGATCATATTAAGATGTGAGATGAGTGGAACCTCTGCCTCAGTGCCTCTTGCACCTCTCCAGGCACCGGATGACTGCAATTATTCTTTAGCCATATTGCGTGTGTCATATAATAGTGATCATGCTGAATATGTTGAATCGCTCACGGGAGTCCATGACCAAGATTGGGAAAGTGCTATATACAACTGAAACATGAGCCTCAATCCATCAAATACACACAATTATAGAAGAAACGTCGGGGTATAGCGACACAGAGCGGATATCGAAACGCACAACATCCGTCATACTTGCGTCAGACTGCAACTTTGTCGTCCGAAAAAAACCTGATCTGAGTCAGTAATGACTGAATGATAACGGCAGTCGTCTGCGATTGGACTATGACTCTGAACGCAATTCGACCGCCTGATTTCGTGACATAGTGCTGAGGTGACATTATACGATACCAACAGAGGTCTACCCATGGCGAATATATCGGAGGTCTACAGGACGCCTGTATCTGTTTGTCATTAACAAGGTCGTTTTAACAGAATATTCAAGTTACTGATGTGTAAATGTTTTTCTTTCGATGTATGATTTGATAGAGTGGCAAAGCGGTTATATCATACAGTGATGCTTTGCATGCAAACATTCCGAGTTCAAAGCTCGAACTAGCACGACTCCAGCATACACCTTGGTCTTGGTCTTGGTCTTCATTTCTTGGTTCCGCTGTTATGCAGTGGATCTGTGGGTATTTCCAATAACTCCGTGGCCGGATCCTGGAGTTCAGAAAGTCCAATGGCTCGATGATTCCTTTATTCTATTCTGATAGCCTATGATGACCTATTCGTATAATAATCGGAGACCCTATACACATTATGGGAAGAACACATACCAAGCATAAACGTCATCTACTCTGACATGGTCGTTTTCTTGTGCTGATAAGATAAACTCTCAACTCCACACAATGGGCTTAATAATGTACCAACAGACCAAGGCACCACACCAAATTCAAACCTAATCAGACCAAATTCAGGCATCGACAACTTGTCATGTTCTCATGATGAAATATGCAAAAAAACACAATACTATTTGCGTAGGCAGATAGGCACGTCATTGTCCCGTAAGTGTAAAAAGACCGCGGGTGATGCAAATTAACTCAACAAATGTGAGACGCTGTGGCGGCGTAAACCACTGGAATCACTGATCCCACGGTGACACTGCATGCGCTAAACTACGATCAGTGAGGCACGGTAAGTTGTGGTTAATACTGAATGTGTCGTGTTATGTCGATGCCCCAGTTGATATCGAAGTGATCAAATTGTCTCCCGTTTAGCATTCCGACGAATAAACAAACCTTTGTTTGTCGTATTGACGATTGTCCCATTTGAATAACAGTAAACATTCATCACAACGCCAAATATGTGATTTGCCTGTTCTTCACCCTGGGTGTATGATAACTCGCACGGTGATGTGTCTGTGCGATATGATCCTACGGAAACGAAAAGTCAGGTCTGAGTTTTGTGGAGAATGTCCCATAGAAAATAGCAGTACATAAACATCACAACGCCAAATATGGGTTTTGCCCGCTTGCCACCCAGTGTGTAGTTACTCGCTTACGTGATGTGTTTTTGCGATATGTCTCAACGGGAATGAATAGGCAAAACCTGAATTAGCCCTGTTGACGAATATCCTATCAGAATATTGACAGTGCACGACAGCACAGCGCCAAATATAGGTTCTGCCTGTTCGTCACCCTGAGTGTATCTACTCGCATGCATGCTTACGTGATGTTTCCGTGCGATGTCTTTGCGGGAATGAAACGGCACAACCAATATTGGCGTAGTGTTGAGTGTCCAATTGAAATACCATCAACCATATGTCCTTGCGGGAATGAATGGGTAAACCTGAGTTTGGCATTGTGACGAATGGCCTATTGATATAACAGTGCACATTCATCACAACGCCGAATATGAGTTTCACCTATTCGTCACCCTGGGCGCAATACTCTAGTGCGGTTTGTCTTCACGGGAACATAGAATACCGCAGACCATAGACGTGCTCAGTAAACAAGTGAACTAGTGCTCCATGCTCGCCTATAAGATAACATTCATGAGCCGTAGCAACATACATCCAACAACATTCCATAAAACCTAGTTAATTTACAGTAATTTAATGTTTGGAGATGGTGAAACGTCACTAGTGTGGACTCCACGGATATGAGACGATACGATCATGTTCACGTACGGCATGCTGCGCTCGTTAATGCGATCAACTGTATTAACCACGACGTGCACGCATGTATCACACCCATGCAGTAACGTATAGGCGTGTTATGCATGTGGGTTTTAATTTAATTTGATTTGGGTGCTACGTGTTCAAGAAGCCGCTTAAGTCGCAAGGGGGAACTGGCAATTTTGATCGAGGATGAGCACTGACGATAACTCACCCACCCTTCTCGACTAGTGCGAGACAGGGGTGTGAGTAGTCCCAAGCTGCTCCCGGGACCGCTATATTACGTCCCCATCCGACTGACGATCAGTGAACTCCAAGATCCGACCACTTTCTCGGAACCTGGAAGATTCATGTCCAACACGACTGCTCACGGCCAATCGTCGAGACTTATTGCAAATATCCCAAACAAACCACAGAAATACACAAGTCCACTGCATTACAGCGGAACCAGGAAAGGAAGACCGAGATCTCGCCCATCACAACTGCAGTTAAGCTACTTCGGAAAAAACGCCGCGAAAAATGCACAAATGCTGTGGGCATACCATCATCTCTATTGCTAAATATTCTTGTGAAGAAGGTACGAATGTTTCACGTGGAAACGAGAAACCAACATTTACATGTGGAACCCTCCTGTTGCTCAAACCCTCATACTAAGAAATTATTCGCTCACATTAAACATGTGTATTTAGCATTTTGTCGATCACTTTGTGGAAGAAACTAACACAAATAGGCCTCATGACAGGATAATATGATTACGTTTTGAACTCATTTTGAAATGTCATGATATGGGCTCGAAGATTTTCATATATTTCTCCAACATTCTGAAAATTATCAATCAATGTTAAGATGATGTTTTGTACTATTAAAAAGAGTAGTTGTGTCAAACTAAGATATGTTTAATTTTTGATTGAATTGAACTAATGCTGTAGTTGCCTCACAAAGTGTATACCTGTCACTGGTGCCCATATTTATGTAATTAGCCATATGTCTTTACGGGAACGTGAAATACCACAGAGTATAGACGTGCTCGGCAGTGAACTGGTGCACCATGTACGCCGTCTGTACCATTACCGGCATCGGCCTTGTAAGCGTTTAAAACCAATGTAGTGGCCTACTCAAAGGTGAAAAAAGGTTGGAGCAAACGAAATAACAATCATGAGACGTAACAACATACATCCAACATTCCATGAACCCTGGTTAATTGACAGTTAATTACTCTTGAAATGTAGTAGAACGTCATTAGTGTGGTCTCAACGAATAAAGAGACGATACAATCATGTTTACGTACGGCATGCTGCGCTTGTTTATGGACTGGAATTAGACGTTTATGGGATCAACTGTATTGTAATGTATTGTCGAATCGAAAACTCCCAGAACAGGTATGTATCACTTTACACACATGCAGTGAAGTGGCGTGTTATGTATGTAGGTATATTGGTAGATGATATTTAATGACGCACAAACATACTAGGCACAAAATAGGTTCATACTTGGTAAGGTTGGGTCAGGTCATAGTCCACAATGCTTTATCCGATCTAGTGTGAAATTCGTTTTGTAGTTTTCTTGTGCAGCTTGTAGCTTTGCAGCCTCTCAAGTGTCTTGTATTGCTCATAGGGATGATCTTGGTCAATGGTCACCTGAGGTCAACATCCAACGGAGGCCAAATTTTAAAACCTTTGTCAACGCGATGCAATGAGTCCACAATGCGTTTTGCGAGTCGACCTAAATCTGGCTTGTGTTCATCTTATGAGCAGTACAGGTTGTAAAACATTACCATCCGGGTACCATGAGGAATAGGATACCACAGTTGTTTCGATAGAATGCCAATTGAGCAAAACGGCGTAAAATAATATCTGATTATGTAAACTAGGAAGAAGATACCATGATTACTGGTTATCCTCAGCATATATATACTTCGACACTGCACTTCATTCCATTCTGCAGTAATACACATTATATTCACGGCCCCAGAGTGAAGAGAAGTTCATCTAGGATAATGTAGAATAAAATGTCACTGATATGTGACCATGGCGGACAAGTGACGCTCATCTTGACCCAGAATCTTCAAACACACCACAGAGACAGGCGAACGTTATGGCAATCAATTCCACGTCTATATTTGTCGCCCTATCTGCATTCAACACAGAGAAAATGTGGGGAATGGAGGTGAAAACACAAATTCAATTCGAGATTTGGACACGGAAGCATGTACTTACTTACCTCCGCTGTTCCACATGGAAACATGTTTACACCTGGTGCTTAGTAAGTTATCGTTTTTCGAAAGACAACAGACGCCATTGAAAATAGAGAAACACAAAAATAAATACATAATCACCCCGAGGAATGGTCAATGTTCCCATTGAATTCTGACGTATGTTCTGATGATTGAACGATGGTAAAATCAGTGTTTTCTGTACTCTTCACTGATATCATGAACGCAAGTTTGTAGAGACTCGGCACACGGTTTTCGACGTGTTGTTGCGAAAGAGATTCACTCCTAAGCCGCGCCTCCCGTGAATATTATTGACGTGTAATAACATGTTGACAACGCTACATTTTCGCCTTACTGTTCCCAAAGCAGATGTTAAGAGGACCAAGAATACGGTTGGGAAAATATAGCCATTTCAAGAATTTGTCTCAGAGTTGTGGCTATATAATGTTATGGATTTGAGCAGCATACGCAGACGTCATCCTACGCTCCTCCTTTGGAGCATTGTCGCCCTTGTTCTATGTACTGCTATTGGTTTACGTAATACCGATATAGGCACAGGGAAAGGGGCAGAGTTCATAACAATGCAGACTCTGCGTGACCTTCGACATGAGCTGTAACATGAGTGTTACTGAAACTCCGGTGATAACCAATTACCTAATTGCGGTTGAAGGAAGGGATCCTTTCCCGAGCACAGTTGGTCATGTTGTGATATTCTTGTTGTGGGTTTGAAGACAGGGGGTTATCATATCATTGCGATTGCGATGTATTACATCATCTCTTTGGATGATGTCATTGTGTTTAAAGCTGTCTCGTCATATGACTTGAGATACTGTGAGAGATACTCGCAGTAAGTGAAACTGATAGAGCTATATATGTAGACGCGAAACGGAAAAGCTGGTCGAACATCGGGGAGACGAGAAATGTTTATAGTAAAATTTATGAATATTTCAATATTCTCTTAGAATCTGTTCCAATTTTGAGGAGGAAAGCATGCCAAACAGTCCGAGAATAGCTCGAAATCAGAAAGTGTATCAAAGTTTTGAAACAATGACCATAGATAACAGTTATAAATGAGTCTAGGCTTGAGTGAGTGTCATCTCAGTCTCCTTGACAGATATTCTTGTCAGGCTATTCAGGCAACTGGTGAGACATCACCTTTAGGGGGATTCTGTAAGGGTGTGAAATCCTAACTACTTGGAAGATACGCAATCAATAAAATTAAAGTTAAGACAATTTGGTGCGTCTTGGTCCGATTCCGGAGTTGAACTGATTCGATCCAGGTTTTCTGAATTATCCATGGTTTCAATGAGTTTTTCTCCTTTCATTTTCGATTGATATTACTAAAAGAGGTCACCGCTCCAAGCTCCCTAAAAACCGTTGCGGGTTAACATGCAAACAATTCCTATCGCAGAGAGTGATATAGCAAATGGAATGGCTTTCCAGATGATGTTGTTTCGCCAGAGAGTGTGGATGCCTTCAAAAGCGGTGTTGAATTAACAGGAATCTCATACTTTCACCTCTGTTGACCTCAGATGACCTTTGACTTGACAACCAAAACAGGGACCATGTACTCATTATGGGGAATACACATACCAAGTAGAAGCCTCCCTCATTCAGGGGGGTCTAGTTATCGTGCTGACAAGCCGAAATTTGTCAAAAAATGTTGTCACAATATTCTATTATTTCCAAAAAGCGACACGGTCGACACTAAAAACAACGGGGCTCCCTGTACTCTCCATGACAGAAAGCTACATACCAAATATCAGTCTGATCGAACCAAGCATTTTAGACTTATGATGTCAACAAGATTTCCATTTTTTTACCTCAGACGGATGATCATTTTGGGAGAAAACTCTAAAAACTTGCGAGCATCTCATATTCCGCCCAATTCTAGTTTGCAAACATATCACCTTAAACTGTATGGATGACGATTGGTGAGTATGTTCCCTGAAATGAGTGAATGAAACATATTGTTTTGAGGCCATGTGAAAGGCAATTTTTGTGTAACGAATTTCAAAGCAGTCGAGGAATCGCCATGGCTCATGGGTTTCTGGTTATAGCGAAATGCTTCACATTAATCTGGCAACGACCACCTTTAATGTCAGATATAAACAGAAAGATAATTCAGTTGCTGGTGACGTCCCATAACAGTGAGCGCACCTAATACCAACTGGTACGCTCGCAAATCGCGCGTATACAACAGGGTAATATTATTACCATGAGGTATGTTAGAGAATAATATGCTCAAAACGTGATTAGATTCATTTGCCAAACATTGTGTTTCCAACATACATTCTGCGTTATTTATTGGATTCGTCGCTACTGGTATCATGATACATGAATGTCGATCGTAATTAGAAAGCTGATTGTAAGGCATCATGATCTCTGCATGCGTTTATCGTTGCATTATTGTGTTCGAGCACTTTGTCGTAGCCACTTTTTTCGATGTGATGTCCACGCATCCAAGAAGCGTGTGCGTGTTTGTGTGTATTCGTGTGTGTGTGCGTGTGTGCGTGTGCGTGTGTGTGTGCGTGTGTGTGCGCGCGTGTGTGTGTGTGCGCGCGTGTGTGTGCGTGTGTTCGTGCGTGCGTTTCTTCATTGTTCATTCTGGGCGTTAAATCAAGGTCCTTAGAGGGCAAAAGTAAAAAAGCTTCTCAGCACGATGTTTGACGAGCGCAAACATCAAATCAGGAATGTGAGTTGTACTAATGGAGAGGGGGAACCACATTGTTCGTATCGTTAGTTCAAGAACATTCAAGGTCGTGAGATGGTAAACCTCCAAAAGTTTGTTAGCCGATATCTAACGGAAGCAAATACTATAAGGTCAAATTAGGTATATGTGAGTTGCAGCCATGGAGAGGATAAACCCTATTGCCTTTGCCATTAGTTCAAGGTCAGTCAAGGTTAGTCATGTCATTCAAAGCCCGGACAGGGAAACGACCGTGTGTGATTGTGTGTGACAGAGCTGAAATATCTCGTGGCAAGGAAGCGCACCTGCGACACGGGTGTTACATGCTCGCATCTAGACGGTCATTACATGTCAATACAGTATGCATGATCGCATTTAGATCCTATCCAGTGAAAGGCAGTCGTCTACGTAAGACGGATTGTAGTTTGCGTTTCTTTCAATTATATACGAATTGTCCTTGACCTGCACTTATCGCATTTACAACGCAACTGGTAATCTAGCTGATGAGATAATGGGTGGGTGGGTGTGTGTCAGCAGCACATTCCCATATCATCATGCCATGGACGTATTCCGTATATGAATGCTCCAGATGCCGCTGCAGCATTCCAGAGTCAACAACGCTCCCGAAGGCATTCACACTCTCTGCGAAAACATCTTCTGGAAGGCCATTCTATTTGTTATATATCATTCTTTGCAATAAGAGTTATTTTGGATGGATAACCTGCAGCGTTTTTCACGATGCTAGAGGCGATGACACCTATAGTAAATTCGTGGTGCGCACTGAAATAACTGGTTTTCAGAAAAGTATTCCCCATGGGGACTCCGGTAAATACAAATGATGAGAGAGTGATAAATATACATTATACGAGTACCGGCAACCGTTGGCGTGGCGCTCGTAAAAAAAAAGTGATGGATGGGCACATGTGCCATTTTAGACTTCTAACTTTCGGGTAGCCTCAATTTGTTTACACAAATAAAAATCGGCATGAAATGTTGTCCCCATGTGTAACATCACTCACAAAAATAACTGTTTGCAAAGTACTATTTGGTTATATGATATGTTTTATCAATTCATTTGAGCTTTGTTATGGTTGACCGTTATACATGCTGCGGCTGTAGGCTTTGATTATGATCTTCCTGAAAAAATCCCATCATCTTGATAGTTATATTGATCAAAAGTTTATTAGATAATGTCATGGACACATATATGTGTTGGCTGTCCACAAAAAGCAATAGCAAATAGTTATTCTAGGAAGACCATTAGTAATACATGCTAGTTCCACTCGGTCGTACTGTCTCGGATGTTGCTCGGCTCGAACTCGGAAAAAGTAGACTCTGAGTGCTCTGAGTGCATGTTTTCTACTACATTTCCAACGATATCCAAATAGCTACATTCGTTAGAAGGTTAGACATTTGAACAGAGAGACGTCTAAACGGTAAACGTTTACCATTACATGACACAGGTACGTATAGGGCCTACGTACACTGAGCCCGAAGACGAAGCGCTCCACGAAATAACGAAGTGCAACTGACATAATTAGGGAGGGAATTGAAGTTAAACTGATTATGATATATGTGAGGTAACATGTGAACGACATAGGCCTACCAAAGTGGAATCGTCCTCGGGATCAATGACTGTTCCGACGTTTCATATTAGCCTAATTTGAATTCTACAAATTCAGATACACTTGAAGACGGGAGTACATGTGACTGGCAATTGACTGCATAGAGGGCGCCTCTTCGAAAATGCACCGAAGGGTTTAGAATAATCAGTTAATGGTTATACAGAAAAATGTATATATGTTGGAGAACACTTTGGTATTTCATGTTAGTCTGTTACCCCATTAGACTCGTAAAACATGAAACACTTGACTTCTCGTCCAATTAGTCAGTCACTGTTTTTTTTGTTGGCCGTAAAAGAACCCTATTGTTTTGGGTAGAGACGGATGGTTATTTTGGGGAAAGATGGAAAAGTGGGAAAATGTGAGATTTTGGCCAAATTTGGCCTGTACACATGATATGTGAATGGATAAGGCTTGCAATTGGTATGTATGTTCCCGTGAGGAGTGCATAGGCTCTACTGTATCACAACCATGTCAATGGTCACCTGAGGTTAACAAACATCAATGCAGTCAAGGAATCACCAAGTCGTTTGGCTTTCTGGTTATAGCAGACTGCTTCATACATTGATTTCGACACGGACCACATGCGATTTAGGATATATTCAAGAAGATAACCCGCGATGTTAGGCCTACTGGTAATTTCCCATTACACTGAACGATAACCGTGCCAGCTGGTTATACACAAATCATGTCACTTTTGCCGGATAGTCTGATTCTCACATTTATGCCAAAAGGAATCAACTGTGAGTGAGAGATTGGATTCATCGCCTCCGGCAACAGAATACATGAATGCCGATAACATATCAGGTTTATCATGCTCCAACTAATGTTATTGTCGTGATGTTTTATTTCGACAGCTTATCAGTTGGGAATGTGTAATATTCTTGTTCTAGATTCCAATCTGAAAGTTCACCCGAAAGTTGAAAAATAGATCAAGGATGTATGCATGGTTATCGTCAATAATTTGCTCCCAATCGTGGTGTTGTAATAGCATACGGCCTTCATCGTGTCCTCTCGTCCTATCTAGGAATACTGATATATGCTTTCCACTGTAGAGATTCCCAAGCCGCAAAACCGTAGAGGGCATTCACAATGTTGTTACAGGAACTTGATGTCAGTATAAACGGTTTCATTTTGACAGCTAATCGGTTGGGAATGTATAATATTCATGTTCTAGAATCCAGTCTGAGAGTTTACCCGAAAGTTGAGTATTCGATCAATTATGTATGCATGGTTAGTGTCAATAATTTGCTCCCGATCGTGGTTTTGTAATAGCATACAGCCTTCATCGTGTCCTCTCGTCCTATCTAAAAATACTGATGAACCGTGAAGGACATTCACAATGTTGCAACAACTTTGCTTTGTCTATAACATTATTTGTTGTTTTAAGCACAGCATAACGATGCAGGCATATATATCTAAGATCATTAATGTTTTCGTTTCTCATATGGAACAAGCAATTCTTCTTTTTGCACAGCACATTTTGTCATATAATATTTTCGACTTCAAAACATTCACTATCGGATTTGTTCAAGAAGGCAATTCAATGAAGAGAATGTTACCGGTAACGCCCGATATCGGACATTGGTTACCCCGTGTGAACCGGTTGTAGTACGAAAATATCGTCTCACAAGTAGGCTTGATATGTCTAGCTCGCGGAGGACGGGCAGAGGAATAAACCTACGACGATGCCCGACAGAGAAAGTAGCTATAAGAGACGCTATAGCCGTATAGTAAGAGATAGCTCCTCGATTTTAGACTTGATAGCTTGATACGGTAGGCAAAAGGGAAGCAGATAGACGACAGAACATTCCCATGGCGAGAGGTTCTGAAAAACGGATGAGAAAGAGCGAGAGACAGAGCGGGTTGTAGAAATGCATCAATGCAAACAGTATAGCAGTGCATGCTGCATGACATCCGAGTAACACGAGGTAGGAAGAAGGGCGGATGCACAATAAATCTCACATCCGAGGAGCATTGCCTGAAGAAGTAGTGGTAGAGGAGGGAGAGCTGCTGAACACCCATGTACGATGCGCAGGACTTCGGTGTGTCCATAAGACAGCCATTCCACATAAAAAAAAGTTGACCAAATGCCGAACTCTCTAGAGATTACCTGGAGTCGTACAATAAGTCTATGGTCTGCCGGGCAGGGCCAACATGCTTCCGGTTGCTCTCACTCTATCCCCTCCGACCGCTGAGTCCAATGCATGATTACCGCTAACTATTATATTGCTCGATATATTATGCCTAAAATACGTTGAAACTAAATTTTTATAGCAATCATACCTCAAGAGGCCTACCACAATTCTCAAGCCATTAGTGCCAGCCTGCTATCTTTAGACAATCCAGCTAATATCGACGGAGGGAGTGTGTTCAACAGGCTCAGCGCCTCGAGCATGGTAACTAAGTTGAACCAGATGTGCCTGTTGTTGGCTCTGACCACAGAAAGGACTGATTTCGTCACGGAGAACCTACTTCCGGCAATTATGTGGTGTAAAGAAAGCATGAAGATTTCCGAAGATTGCGACAGCAGGCAGGTGTTTCACATTGTTATTAAAGAGCCACCATGAAGCATTAACGAAGTGATTCCATCGGTTTTCGCAATACTTTTGACGGTTCAGCCGATTCATCTGAGTGACAGGATAACTATTGATAATTTGTTCATCAATTTCATCATAAACTATCAGTAAAAATTATAACACCGTGATCTGACATTAACATAACATAATAAGTACTTATATAGCGCTACTACACATCGAGAACGAAGCGCTTTACAATACACGAAATCTGAAAGCCTCTAATCTAGGAAGTGAAGAATTAGGTCTTTGACCTTTTTGCGAAAGGCCCGACTGAGGAACCCTCTCTGACTTCCAATGGGTAGGCTGTCCCAAATCCGGAGTGCATTGTACGAGAAACTTCTGTAATCAGCAGATTTCAGGCTCTTACAGGGGTACGGCAGGCCCAGGAGAGATTAATCGGAATCAGAGCACAAACCAGCTCCAACAGGGTGGAACAGGGTGAGACTCTCTGCCATGTACGATGGAGCAGAATGATCACTGCATTCATAAACATGAACCAGAACCTTCCACAACATCTTATTCACTAATTTGTGTTATAGGCACACCATGTCTGAACACTATCGTGTATGAAAATTAGGACACTAGCTCAAGGGCGCAACCACTGGCCGAAAGTTGGGGGTACAAGTCACTAGGAACGATTCGTGTGTGGGAAAAACATTTTGTATGGGGGACTTCTTAGAAGTTGGAGGACACGACCCCGACCCACTCGACCCTCTTCCCCCTAGTGGCTGCGCCCTTGTAATAATTGTAACGAGGAAACTCAGTTCCATCGTAAGTAGACGCTGCCTTCCATTTAGGGCACTGTCCAGCTTTATGACCAGGATCTCTGATAATGGCTCGGAAGCAAACGCATTTCTGGTAAGAGCCACGAGGAATCTTGACACGATCATTGAATAAGCGACTTCGAGTGAGCTGGCTATCAGGGACCGAAGGTAGTCTTACCCAGAAATAATTGTCCAGTTATGTACCAGTATCCATTAGAGACGGTACTTCGAATGATGGGGGAGTGGGAGACAAATCGTATTGAGGCATTATCGTTTTGCCCGCAGGGTTGCCACTCGTAGTGAGTTTCACTACATGTAGTGAAATTCAGACTTTCGTAGTGATGTGGTGAAGGAAATCCAAAATTGTAAAATGTAGTGAAATTTCATCGAACACAGGTCGACAAAATATCCCCCTTGGAGTTTTATGTCGAACGTTGATAATAATCCAATCCAAATCATATTTTCTTCGAAAAGCAGTGTTTTGGAAGCTAAAGAGTGTACTGGGTGGGTCATGAGTGTAATAATTATTTGCAGACTGTGTTCCCTCATTACACTGTGTGACAAAATGTAAGGTACATTTTATGAAAATTTTAGAAAAAAGGGACTCGGAGATGGAAAAGGGAAATCAATGGACCAAAAATGAGGTTATCCTCATGGGGGGTAGGGTGAGG
>JAODTT010178761.1:0-13853 GCA_025400115.1 Pentamera pediparva
CAGCACTCAAATTTTTAAGTTGAAGATTATCCAGGGGTCATTTTGCGGTCCAAGTATCGAGTGCTTTTCTCACCTACACATTGAATTGGGGTGCTCAAAATCGTTGTGGTCAAAGATTATTTTGGGAGTCATTGTTGGAATTCAAGTGTCAATTGCTGTCATCAACTACAAGTTCAATTGGAGGATTGTGAAACACGAGTAATAATTGCTGGCTGTTTTACATATGGAGGTTCGGGTCTTGCATGGTAGTCTGAATCATATCTCTACTCATTCAAAGGCATGCAAGTTCCTGAACATACACACATAGGAAACATGACAATGATCGCCAACATCTCCAAAGAACTAATGGTGGAGACACAAATTTCCAGAGTAATAACAGTGACCAGTACCTACCCATTTTGTGGTATTTCTTCATTTCTTTGTGTGAAGAAAATAGAAAACTGTTTAGCGCATCTGGTCCTTTTTCCCCGTTCCTCTCATCCAGTTCATGCAATATTGCACTTGATACAGCACAAAATGAACATGCTGCATTCACAGATTGTAGAGCCTAATGCACATAGACAGCAGAAAATTTGAAACACTGTTCTGCATTTTTGCCGTTTGTGCACACGTTAGACAAAAACAGAAAACACTGACGTGTTCGTTGATTGTTCTGTACACGAAATTATAAGCTTCCACCAATGGCTGTTTAGCTACAACAAATGATATAGAAAAAGTGCAAAACCCCATTTGACCCGTATCTTTCAATTTCTTGTCATTTCAGCTTCTCAGTAGTGTTTGTGCATGGCTAGCTGTTTTATATATATATAGATATATATATGTATATAATATTATTTCGTTTTTTTTACCCACATTCATATATTTATTTCGGTTTGTACTTTTGTAGGTTTCATCAATACACTGATCAAATCAAATCAATCAATTCACCAATCAAATCAATAGCACTCGACTACAGAATGGCATCGTTCATGGGACCAGTTTAGGGTTCTGAAGCAGCAAATATATTTGTTCTTTGCCGTGTTCGGGGAGTTGAGCGAAACAGGAAAACGAGTGCGAAGCAAATTCGTTTTGCATTCAGCATTTTCAGCCATTCGTGTGCACTAGGCTTAAGCTGTTGCTTTTGTTGTGCTGATTGTTTCTGTCCTTTTCTTTTGTCAGTTTCTGTTGTTGTAGTCGCCAACCCCTGTTTGTTCAGTTGAGACCTATTGTGCTCATAGAATTAGAATAGCAATTAACATTTGTTGGCATGCTCATTCATGTGTAATCAAGCATTCAGTGTACTGTGTTTTGTGTTCGCCTGTTGATTGTTGTCCAACATTTGGAAGAGTGAACATAAGTGAAAAATGAAAACTCGCTGTTGTCAAAACGTACATGAGTAGTGAAAATATGGCATGTAGCTCATTAGGTTTTGTTCCAAAATAGGTATCATTCTTTCAAATGCATCATTCCCATTATCCGATGCCTGTTGTGGGCTGGATTGGAAATCAAAGAATTATGTCATGGGCATTTCTGAAGAAGCCAAATGGTGTTTTCAATTGTTAACTCATACTGGTGTTATAGTCCAGTCCAGACTCGGATTGTTAGATTCGGGCTAGACTTCCAAGTCCGAGCCAACCACACTTACAGTGTAGGGATGAAGGATTTTAGACCGGACTTAGTTTCTACCGACTCTTCTGCAACACTGACTCATACACTGGCATGTGTGGAGCAGGATCCAATCCAGTCGAGTCAACTGCCAGGGAAACCATGCAACTCTTGAATTGTGTATTGAGGGAAGCAGGTAGTAACCTTTGACCTTGTTGAAATGACTCTGAAATGATAATGAAAATGACTTTTAGCTCACCTCAGCCATGTGGCTGGGTGAGCTATTGTGATCATGCATGTCTATCTGTCTATCTATCTATCTATCCACGTATCTACAGTATCTATCCGCGTGTCTATCTGTCCACAATTGATTCAGATTACAACTCATCCTGCATCCTGAGATGGATCATGATGAAACTTGGTCACAATATTGACAAAGTCATGGGCCATCATTGGTGTTCAGGAATTTTAGCCCCGAAGCCCAGTGTGGGCCCTGGGGCCCATCATGTGGAATCAGGCAAAAGTGCCTCTTCCCTACAAATTTTGGTGCACAGTGCTGATAGTCGGTCATAACCTAATAATTGTCCAACAGCCATACCTTCGGGGTGTTCAGAAATTTTCGGTTCAAGGTCCTACTTGGGCCCTCAGGCCCATTTTATAAAATTTCATACAATGGTCCTTGGAATGCATCCTCTCACAAATTTCAGTTGATTTTCTCCAAAGGTACATGTTATAGTCTTTGGATCAGGGGCCATTGGGTTGTTCGGGAATTTGGGGCCCTAAGGCCCAGTATATGAAATATCACAAAATCCTGTGTCTCCTACGAATTTTGTTGCACAGTGCTGATGTAAGTCATAATGATGGTCTAAAAGCTGTACCTTCAGTGTGCTCAGGGATTAAAGTCCTGAGGCCCAGTGTATATGTGGGCTCTCAGGCCCATCATGTGGAATCATGCGAAATGCTCCTCCTACAAATGTTGGTGCACAGTGCTGATATTCGGTCATAATGATGGTGGTTCAGCAATTTTTGATCCAAGGTCCCACTACACACAATGGTGCTTGAGTTGTAACATGTAATGGTCCTTTGGTAGAGGGCCATTGGTGGTGTTTGCTTCTGGCCCAAGGCCCACTGCAGGCCCTATGGCCAATCATGTAAAAGAAAGGCAAAATCATTCTCCTCCCAAAAATTCTGTGGCACAGTGTTAATGTTCGGTGATGATGATGGTCTAATAGCTGTACCTCCGGGGTTATCAGGAATTTTGGACCCTGAGGCCCAGTGTGGGCCCAAGGGCCTATCATGTGGAATCATGCAAAATATGTTCAATTAAGCTAGGTGAGCTACTGTGCCATTGGCACTCTTGTATTCTAAGAACGACCCCGTACCCGGGATTATAATCCTAACCATGATTTCGAGATGAATTTGCAGTTTCGAGAAAACTCAGATCACCTGGGAATAAAAATCACGCGGGCAGGTCAGTGCTTGCCATGAAATATTGGTAAAACTTGTATTCCACCCGCCGGACTGGCGTTCGTGAATAATCGATTATTCAATCAATCGATTATTGAGAGTGTACCGGGAGGGTTTGGAGACATGGGATAGGGTTAGGGTCAGGGTCCGGTTAAGGTTAGGTGAATAAATAATTGATTATTTATGAAAGTCAGTCCGGCAGGTGGAATACGAGGCCTATAATAGCCAGCCTAGTGTTATTTGTTATTTACACAAACTAGTTACTATTAAAGATTATTTCCGACAGCTTCGTAACTTTCGACGTTACCAGCAACTGCTCAGTGTTATTAGAGTTGCCACTCTCGAAAATGATTTCACAAACTGAGATATTCGATAAACAAATTATGAAACATTCCAGAACCAAATATTTGGAATACAATTGTTGAGTTCAGATAGGGTGATATTAAAAGTAAATTTGTAACTGAAACATGATTCAGATTACGAGCCCTGTTCGTACGGAAAAATAAATGTCATGGTTGCCTTTTGTATAGTGACAATGCGGCATCAAAATCCATGTCGGAAGAAGCGCAGATCAAAAATAGTAAGGGGAAACACACATGTGATGAGGTATGGTTCGAATGGTTCTCATACGGCCAACATTGATGCATGTTTCATGACCGAAACTGCTTGCTAGGTTCAGTTGGGGTGTCCCGATTGTGCAATGACCCGGCAATTGGGCAGCGACAATGCTGGGAATGTTGGAAACTCAGCTGGAGACGACTGAGTGGCTTTGATCAAACGGTCCTGTACGTTAGTGGCGGAGCTTATTGTCCTAGTACCGGTACTCAAAATTGCCCATGCAATAATCGGAAGGTCCTGAACAAAGAGGTGGGGCTCATTGTTATAGTATTTTCCAATTACCTTCGCGATAGTGGAACAGTCTTCCGTGATGGTGTTGAGCCTATTTTGATAGTGTTAATTGATTGATAGATTATAAAAAGAAGAGAGCTGAGAGATGATAAACGTTTATTACGTCTGAAAATAGATAAAATGAAGAAGTCTTCGTATGCATGTGGTAATGTTTTTTCTCTGCAATTACCTGAAATGTTTACATGTTACAAAGAAACATCCACAACGTTTTAACATTAAATATACCAATATAGAGTACTCCAAGTATCAGCTGACCATCACATATATGGGTTCATGGCGGTGATTCTTGTTGATTGTACTTTTCTTGTCTTGTTAAAAGCCTCTGATCATTATGAGTGTATGATCCTTTTTTGTGTGTCAGGACAAAAGTCATCAGAAATCAAGTCAATGAATCACTAAGCCTTTTGGATTATTTTCTCATAATTTGAACAGTTTCGCTTAGTGCAGACTTGAAATGAGTCAACATGTCTGTTCCGCTTTCATCTCTCCCCCTCTCTCTCCTCACAGTGACTTCGGAAACAACACGATAAGGCGAATACCAACCAATCTCTTTGGATATTATCATCCGGCCCTCTTTGTTCAATTCGGACACAATCAACTGACACATCTGCGTCAAGGTACCTTCACTGGGTTATATATTGTTCAGTACATGTGAGTACTATCATACTCTTCAACCAACCGAATCTGCGTTTATCGTTGCATCAGTCCCACTATACAACCTGCATGAAACTGTAACAAAGTACTAGTAACTATTTGGCAGGTACCATGATGGTACCAGTACTATGACCTTTGTTATGTGTAGGATTGGTGTCTATCAGAGGAGCATCTAATGCCAGGAACTCGTATATTGCGAACAACGGCGAAATATTTGGAATGTTCCAATGCCTCGGTCCCACCGAGCATTTTTCGCATCGGCGATGTATTCCCGATGGAAATTGGTGAGCATCGGGAGGCATCAGGAATGGGATCGCTGAACGTTCGCCGAACGTTCGGGGACGCCAGAGCCATCGGGAAGCATCGGGGAGCCATCGGGAGGAGGCCAAAAAATTCAATGTTTGCATTGGAATTTCTCTCAAAGTATTCCCGACGTTCTGTCGGGAGAAAATAATTAGGGAATCATCCCCAAACCTTCGCCGGATAATCCCAGCAGCTTCTTCGAAGTATCCCTGGAGTTTCGTCGAAGCTTCAGCGATATGTCACTGTCCGGCGAACCCTTGGTGATTATCGGGGATGCACCCCGAAGCTACGCCAGGCATTCGCGGAGCATTCACGGAGCATCGGTAGGAATCGCCGGACATTCATGGCCGTGGTTCGTCGTACATTCGTCGAAACTTCGTGACAATCGGCGAAGCATCAGTAAACGTTCCCCGAACTGTCCCCGAACATAACAAGTCGAATTTTCAGTGGGACCATTCGCGTTTTCGCTGAAGAATCGGGAGGCATCGGGGAGCATCGGAGGGAAAGTTGGATATTTTACCATCGCCTTCGTAATTTTCCCAGTGGGACCGAGGCATCGTGTTCCTATGTCTCTGGGTTATGAGGAAGGATTACCGCCTATACCGGTACTCTCTGATATCGACAGCGTTCCTCATTCTCTCGTGTATTAAGATGATATTATATAACACCCGATTATATCCTTATCATGTCATTGGGCAATTGTTTGCACAAGATATTGAATTAATAGTATACTAATGCGCGACCGTGCAAAAAGGCACTATTGCACGCTCTATTCGCAGCTTCCAACGAACGTTTTCACACAGAAGAAGGTTGACCACACGCCAATTTTTGTCGTTGGTGTTATATAAAACGGATAGTGAATGTTTTCATTTCGTGCAATTATTCAAATATTTCATTCGTTCAAAGAATGAACTAATCTCATTAATTCAATTAAACTCGGCTGCGCCTCGTTGGATAACACGTTTATTCTTCCAACTCATGAACAATTTGAACCATTGCACAACAAAACAATCATTATCTGTTTATCAGTCCACTGATGAGCACCATGAAACAGAGCGTCCCTATCATTGGAATTCTACCATAATCAACTTGAGTAAGATTTACCCTTTATAGACCAATGACGTCATATATATTTCGGCCAGGGTGATCCTATCCAATAATGTTCCCCTTTTAACGACTTTGGGCACAATAGATGTTACATTTGCAACATCACACTCTTCGTAGTTACATTTAGGTCACACGTAACTGCTCATCCCAATGGCTAATGCTAGTACTTTAGGAATTTGTAATTTAATGGGTATCATGAAATCCAGACAAACGATTTGTTTTCCCAGATTCTTGAATAACAACCGTCTCGCGACGATAGATGGAGGAGTTTTTACTGATATTCCTGCCAGTGAAATGTATGTATATATATTTTATTTTTTTGGCGTTCATCAGTTTTCAGGGTATTTCAAGTAACCTACTGGTTAGCAATATTATTGGAACCAGTAAGTAAAAATGAGAACAGCATGCAATATGATAGATAGGATGCCCGAGAAGATTAAACATCAAAACATTACAGAAACTAGGTAGAGACGACGAGCAAAATTAAATGAGGTTTCCAAATTTCCAGACTGAATGTATATTGTGCAGCACGGTGGATGAAGGAGTTCTTATAAAGTTGAATTCTGTATTTTGGCAAGATAGGAGGGTTCCTGAGATTCTTTGTAGCTTTCACCAGCAGACTCTGAAGTGGACCATGTAGTGGGTGATCGTTGTCGTTTTAAATTTTGTTTGCAATTCTTGCGAAATCATTCGTTGCAGCTGTATTTTCGTAATATTTCAGTGATAGCTGGCTTGCATTCAATATACGTCAAGTGTAGGCATTGGGAATTCCATCAGTCTATTTTTGTCAAAAGATGATATAAAGTGATACTGATATGTATTTTGTATATAATTCACATGATCTGATGTGAAATGTACTGTGGTTATTGTAGCAACGTTAATCGTTACCACGTGAGAACGAGATGGCCATAGTTTCCTGGGTATCATCTGTGTGACCCACTCTTGGCAGGCCAATACGGCATTTAATGTAACTGATATGTCTACCAAGCAGAAGCAGCATGGATTGAGTGTAGCAAAGTGAGAGCGCCGACAATATTCTGACACCTTCGTGGAAGAATGACACAATATATTAATTGATTGATACAAAATACTTCATTCATTATCTTAGAGATATGTTACGTGAACGTTAGACTGTCGTCGATACATGCTCCTAGCTAGGTATTCAGTTGTCGATGTTCGCTCTATCGCTGATTCATGTATGGTGAATCTCCTGCATCTCCGTAATCGTCGAATATGGATATCGTAACCATACTAGCACGCACGCATGTGTGCTTCGTCTCGTGACTCGTCAGTGTGTATAATGAAGCGTTGTTCGATCGATCTCACGAGGACTCCTTTCGGCCGAGAAGATGACGATCTGTGGTGATGTTAATGTTTATCTTTTCAACTTCTTGACCCTCGTTGGGGTTGGAAAGGCGGTAGGGGTCTATATAGGTAGAGGGGACGAATAGAAGTGGTGGGTAGATGTGAGCTGGTGGTGACTCCGATGGATTGGTTAAGGGTCGTTGATTATTGGAGGGACTGTAACAGGTCGTTGCAGTAGATCAAGGAGGTCGTCAGAGTAGTGTTTCCCAGAGTGGAGTCTGCAAGGGATTTCTGCGTTGTAGCTAGGTCGGCAGTCGAGCAATCAAAAGCTTACGGCGCTGCCACCTTCTTCGCTTGTCGAGCACAAGTCAGAACATGATGAAACTATATGTTTACCTGAGCGATAGGCACACATAACCAGTTGCGGCAAGTGACTTCCTCGAAGCTCATTACAGTGCTAACACCATCATCCCAACTGTGGTATGATACTGCGACCCTGTTGCGATGAGGATTCCCATAATCCAGTTCGTTGACTTGTTTTCATTTTATGACTTTATTGCAGCTTTCTGTACCACAACAACTTGCAGGCGGTTTCCATCGACTGGTTCAACACAAACAGCAGTGTCCAGTTGTGAGTTGATGTCACTTTTTCCAGGTTAGGGTAGGCTTATTAACACCTGATTTTATATTTGTGAAATGAATTGTGAACCTAAATTTGCACTATTTTCTGAGATGACAATGCAGTTCGAACCGTTCATGGACTTTGTACTTCTAATAGAATTCTATGGTGCAAATAAACCATAGTTCAATAATCACTTACAAAACATCAGTTGGGATCTGGGATATTAGTAGTCATGTTTCGCCACTGTCTTTCACTCCTCGCTTGATGCAGTGGTAGGTTTTGTCGTAAACCACCCCCGATGCTAATTGTTGGATAAGTCTATCTCTGCCTGCCCCTGCTTCTGCGTTCATTAGTCTTGCCTGTCAGTACGGTTACTCTCTGAACCGTTCTTTCTGCTGATGTGGCCGAGCAATTTCTTCTGTCTCGTTCTATGTTCGTGATAGCCGTCTTTTCGTTTCTGCCCTTCGCAAGACTTCTATAATAGAGACAGTGAGACAGATCTTCAGCATGATCTTCAGCATAGTCCTACCACGGAGGAACAACAATTATGCTGCCTTCAGGCGCCTCTCCAAATGTGGCGTAACAGTCTAGGTTTTACATCCATATGTAAATATGGAGTGGACATAGCAGTCTAGGATTCTAAGCTTTGTGTTCTTCCTTATTTTGCCGTGAATTAGAATAGGCTTCAGTTGTTGGAACGCCTCCTCGATCATACCTGTTCTTGTGAATATTCTACTGTCACATCTGGCATCTGATGGCAGTATGATGCCTGGGTACTTGAACTTGTTTAACTCGTTTGAACTTCTGTCACAGATGCCACCATACATTCCGTGTTCTTCATGTAAGGGCTGATGTCGGTGTCTTCATTGGCTTGTACTACCATATTCGGTATTATCTGCAGTTGTTTCTCTGGATAGCCGATGAACACAGTATCATTTGCATGTCGTAACTGTTGATGTTGCAACCAACCTACCATGCTTCTTCGTTCTTCTGCAGATTCACACATGATACTCACGCTGTGCAGGTTGGAGAATTCTCACCCGCCTCCCCGTTTTGGAATATAACTGCTCTCTCTGACTGTGACACTTTTCCATCTAGATTATGTTGGGAGTTTCCAGTATCTTGGTTGGATCTAGGTGCTTGTGTGTGATCTATGAAGCATAGATACAAATTCTCTTGCATATCTATGCTTCTTTCACACAGGTTTCGTATGGCAAAGATTGCATACGTTCATGACATTCTTCGACAAGAATCATCGCCTGCAATTATTCAAGGGGTGGATGACTCAAAACTTGACTCACTGAACTTATGTTATTGTGAAGATCATGATTGACTGCCTCTGGTTTCTTGGGTATGGTTACGAACACAGGTCAATCGGCATGTGTGTAGTCTCGTTGGTTAGGGATGGTTCCATCAGCAGCCGTTGTTATTGCTGCTTCCGATTCTCCGAGTTGAAGGACTTCAGATTTGTTTCTGGCAGTGATATTATATTTCTGCTGAACTTCCTGGTAGGTCTGGAGTAGATTGTAGTTCAATCGTTTCACCCTTCCGTTTGCGAAGTTTCATCTGCGGTAGCCTACTTATACCACTATCACAGTCATATCCAGGGTGACTATTGGCTTGTTGGGCAACCCTTCTGTCTGTTATTGACTGTTAATTAATAAGTTCAATTCTTGGTGTCAAACGCAGGACCTCTCCACTGCCATATGTGTCTCTTATGATGATGGAACCATAACTTGTTATATGAAATGATGTATTGTACTGAGCGAGGATTCTCGATTTACTTCCGAATCTCCTTTCACATTGTTTTCGTCGTTAGATGCAGTGTGCGAAATCATGTCTTGGTCCATCACTGCAGTGGTTTGCCGTCACAAGTAGGCCAACTATGGAATTACATCCATCTCACTATGAAGATATCAACCAAGTCACGTATAAGCAGCATGTACAAAACGTAAACTACTTGTTGGTCTTAACATGAATAAATAGTAACATACAAAACAAAATAAGATGTATGATTGGAATTATTCTATCATCTTGACACGATTACTTTTGTTGCAGGCATTTATTCAACAATCCTATTCGAAAGATTTCAGCTGAGGTTTCTGAAATCAACCCTGAAATGAAGATGTAAGTCCTCACATTCATTATTAGGCAACTAGCTAGCAAATATGCACAATTATACTCAGTTGCATTCATTGTACAGAAACTGCCACATTTCTGTGAACCAACGGGTAGCCTCTGGACATGAACACGACAACATTGTTGATGGGCACAATGACCTTAGGGGCCAGCAGGGGCGTCGTTTCGTTTCTAAAATTGGAGAGGGCGTACTGAAGAATTTGACCATCTAAGCGGAGCGCGACTATTGGTTGGCGCGAAGCGTACAAAGAAAATGTCAGCTTTTCATACCAGTCAGGTCGTCGGAAATGGCAATTGCCAGGCTGAATATATGTCTATAGATGTGCGATTCGAATAGAAGTCAAACTTGGAAAATGCCCCACTCTGTACGCCCCACTTTTTGCAGGGGGTACTGCCTGGATCTCGAATTGGGAGGGGAAAGGAGGACTGACCTTATTATCGATTAATGTCATTGTGCACGTATGCGTGCTGTCCAGGGGCCCGCGGAAGTGACTCTGGTAGTGGGGTGGAACCCATGGGAGCCACGCGATTTGGTGGACTCGAGAGGTATTCGAGGCCTTTGAAACGATTGTTTTGTTAGCCAAATGTTGAAGGGGATCGTACAATCCTAATATGATCATATAACATCACTCTAAAACAGCTGGGTATTGAAATGACCAGGTGTATGGGACAGTGTCAACGCAAGCGCTCGAAAATCCCCCCAATTTTTGGGCATTCGATGTGAAATTCGAGCAATCAGTAGCTCCATGGTGACCTTTTGACTTTTAACCCTAGTGGGGCCAGGGGCGACGCCCTTGGAAGCTATGCGATTTTTGTGGACTTTCGGAATTGTTTGGGTAAATAACATATGAAGCAGTTCGGACAATCATCAAATAATCACTCACAGTATCACCCATTGGAACAGGTTGGCAATAAAATTACCAGGTGAGGTTCCGCGGGGCGTGGCTTCATTTTGAAAGATGGGGGACGAACGAATACAATCTGCCATCTAAGCGGAGCGCTATCATTGGTTGGCGCGAAGCGACCAGAGGAAATTTTAGCTTTCCATAACCTCTAGATAGCCAGAAATGACACTTGTCAGGCTCGATATCCCAATCTAGATATGCCAAGTGGAAGACAAACTTAGAAAAGTTATCACTTTGCATACTCAGATGATTGCAGCACAGCCGGCACTTATGGCATCCCTGCTTATCTTTTTGTACACTGGCGTAGCCATTGGACTTTTGTAGGCGGTACAAGGAGCTGGACCTTAATTTGGAAGAGCCTTGGGTTTCCAAATTTAGGCAGTTTGACCAGTCATCACATTATGGTAAAAAAATGGGACTAAAATGCCCGGGTGTATTGGACACATTAAATTAGAGGGGCAGAACAACTCACTTAGTTCCTCAAAAGGTGAATGAACTTCGCTGCATTATGATGGCGCGCACATCGCGCAAAATTGGAGCTTTCGATAACAAGAATTCAGGCACTCGGTAGATAATTTGGGTAGGCCTATTTTCTTATTTAATTTAACTTTTCTGCTCAAATTCCCGCTATTCTTTGTCCGAATCTCTGTCATTTCCTGCTCGAGTTTTCAATCTCATCTTATTTATGTATCGCCTATTCTGCCATCTCGACTCTCGGGTAATCGGATATTATGACGGGTTTGTTCAAAGTTGGTTTCTCATGCCACCATGATGTACGATATTATCCCACTTTATTAGGCATGCATAGGCTTTATGAGGAGACGGATGTTTTGTAAAGTATCATGCTATATTTGTTGCGAGTAGAACCCAGAAACCACATCTGTAATGTTTGCTCTTTCGTCGAGCTTTCGATAAGAATCTATTCACTTTTGCCTATTTCTGCCTGAATTTTGCCCTTTTTTGGCCCGAATGATCATTTCCTCCACGAATCTGCTTAAACTCTCCGACATTAAAATCAGTCAGAGTTAAGAAATTCAAGCTTCAAAAACTTACCGTGAGGGAATCTGCAGAACAGGAATCGCTGCCTCGTAGTGCGAACTCCATGATTTCGACTTGTATGTAGGTTTCTCTTGGCCTACGAATATGATAAGTGCATTTTTCGTAGGGTTCATATGGACCGTCAGGATAGTTAGATGACTTGATGATAGTCCCGTTCTCCGTGATATCACCATGACATTCTGAAACAGAAATCGCACAGAGCACACTCATTATAACTGTTTCATAAAAATCGATGTTGAGCATCACTATTACCTGTTCACCATATAGAACGCTCATCTAGCAAGTTGGCGACTACTTCGAGATTGCATGATTCAAAGCTAATGGATACGACTTATGTGTCTCACCCTTGTTGTCTGAGTAACCTCAAATGAAGATGATTCTTTTTAAACATAGGAGTCTCAGTGAGCGTAGATAGCGCACGCTGCTAGAAAAGCCTCTAGGGGCGTGGTCATATGTCTATTTTTATGTTACCAAACATGGTCCTGTTATCGATCATACAAGCAAAACAGATATCAAATTTCCCTCTATGTTTGACAAAAATATCCCGTGTGCCCGTTTGTATGTGTATGTGTGTGTGTGTACGTGTGTGTGATACCTCTTGTCAGCACGATACCTGAAAAACGCAAGCATGTATAAAGTTAAAATCGAGTATGTAGGTTGCAGATATGGAATGGTAGAACCTAAGTATACCTACTAGTTGCTGTATGAGGAAGAACCCTATTGCTTTGGGCGTTAGGTCAAGGCCATTAACGGTCATGAAAGGACAAACCTCAAAATGCTTTCAGCACGATATATGAAGTCTTTCAAGGCCATGAGAGGGCGAAACTCGAAAAACTTGTAACCGCGATATCTGAAGGATGCAGGTACGTATTAAGTTCAAACACAGTATGTAGGTTGCAAATATGGAACAACCCTATTGCTTTTGGGATTAGGTCAAAGTCATTGACGGTCATGCAAGGACAAACGCTTGTCAGTATGATTTAGGATGAATGCGAGCATGTATCAAGTTTGAATTGGTTACGTGGGTTGCTTATAACCCTATTGGTGTTTGCGTTAGGTCAAGGTCATCCAGGGTCTTGGAAGAACAACATTCATATAGCTTTTTATCACGGAAACTGAAAAATGTAATCGAGTTCAAATTGGGTGTGTGTGTTGTTCAAGCACTCTTCATTCTATCTTAATTTTCATAGTCATGTCCTCGCAACCATGTAATCGTTCAGTCGACGAGCCAGTGTTTGGCAAAAATAATTCAATAACCGATACCATGAAAAATCTAGCCCTGGTTTTTCATTACAAAATTACCAGTATTTGTAATGAATGAAGGCTGAAAACGATAATTTTTGATATATGTTGATTTGGAGAATTTAACATTTATATCACCCAGAGTTGGACCTCTATTTTGCTATAAATCCGGCACATTCCCTATTATTTACCACATGCTGACTGACCCCAGCAGACTCAAGGAGAACATTACTTTATATCGAACGAATTATACTAATCGGATTAGACCACGTCTTGCCGACAGTTCCTGTCCGCACCTTATGATAGATGTGTAAAGTGGACATTTTGAATCCTCTGCAACTTTGTGGCTTAGGCTACTTGACAACATCTGACATTGGCCCTGTCAAAGTGTCCAAACACCTATCCCAGGAGCAGGCCCGTACGCAGGGGGGGTTCGTTGGGTTCGGACGAACCCCCCTTTGGAAACGAACCCCCTTTCTAAAAATCGAACCCCCTCTCTGAAAATCGAACTCCCGTGATTTAAGGTACAGAGTTTGTCGACAAGTTTGTCTAAATAC
>JAODTT010179872.1:0-13844 GCA_025400115.1 Pentamera pediparva
CACCAACCAGCAGCTAGCCCAATGATGTAACTTGTGGATTGTAACATTTTTACATCCTGGCACTATTGCATTATAGGCCATGCTCACTTTTCATCCGGTCGGAAAAGACCAAACGCCCCCCAATTGCTTCTCAGGCGCAGGTCGTCGTGAATGCAAATGAGCTCCTGCTCACCCGGCAATGCTGCTCCACCAACGTCACCCCACAGGCAGCTCAACGAAAGCACGAGGCGCTCGCAGGCGCACTGACGGAGATGTACAGCCTTTTCCCGCCTGCCACTCGATCGAAGCGATTCCTTGTCTGCTCAAGGCCATTCCGCCCGAGCTGCCGTTTCCACGTTCTCGAGGGTTGGAACGCTGGCTTGCATAGCGCATTGGACTGATTAGCAATTCTAATTCAGTTCGACAGAGGCTCCGTATTTCCTTGTTTGCCTGTTGAGTAATGCACGCTCGTCTGCATCGGTTTTCGGGATGTATGCTCCAGGTTGTTTGTGTTGCCACTTCTTCAGGGTTGCCGCAGTTTCCGGAGAATTATTTCCCATGATTTACCCAAGAACAAATCAAGAACTTCCATGACCTATGTCTTGATTTCTTCAAAGGACAACTGCAATCACAAATTCGCAATTCCTCTGAACTACTAAACTTCTCCAGGTTCATGACTTTTCTAGGATAACCATTTTGGTGGAACATTGCATGTCTCCTCACTCAGTTACATTTGAAGCCCATTAAGTGTGTAAAATGTTGAATGACCAGAGCTGGCTGTAGGATTCTGAAGGAAGGGGGGGGGGGGCTTGTTATCCATATATGCCGTCCTAGCTGTGAGAGGTTCCTGGGATGAGGGTGTGTCCCCTGCCCCTTGCGAAATTAGGTACCCTCCGATGCAATTTGGTGCAATATTTAGCATATATATCGTCAATTAATGGTAAAGAGTAAGATGCCACCAGAAAAAATGAATTGCTAAGCAAAATTAGGAGGGGCCATATGCCCCCTCCCCTGCTTCCCCCTGCTGACACCAATGGAATGTGACCTTTCAAAAGTGGTTTATGTCACTGAGGAAGACAATTGAGGACTTCCATAATTTTACAACTTGAAGACATATTGAATGCTCCATTGCTTGAAAAAGTGTAGTGAATTGTTCAAATTCAGTTTTCTATTCTTACAAATTGGAAATCTCTTGTCTGCAACCCAAAACCATGATATATCCCGGACATCATGTCACAGGCAATATAGGCAATTTTATGATTCTAACTGCATCCAATTCACATGAAACTATTTCCTTGATAATATTCCCCTGAAACTAGGTCTCTATAAGCTATCTTTCTGTAAAATCACTGGATATGACAGTTGTCATAGTTGGCTTTATGAGGAAGATGATTTCTGCTGGTATGATCCTACATCATAGATAGGGCTCTGGATGAAAACAAACCACTTGAGTGTGGCCTGCTAAGGACAGCCTGAGTAGCGGGAAGAGAGGTTTTATGCCTTCGCAGTCGGTATTTCTTATCCGCCTGCTATCAACATGTGCTGGTGGCCTGCCATCACACTGTTTAGAGAATATTGCATAATTCTTCACATGATATATAGCGCACAGTGCTATAGGCAAGTGGCTGTGTAGTTTACATGCGGACGGTGTGTAGGCCTACTAGTGTATTGCTGGTATTGTGTTCAATTTTCATGTTTGCAGCAATGTAAACATCGTCATTATTTGCCTTGCGTGGGTATAGGCTGATGGACTGATGATCGTGGGCCATTTGTAAACATCGGTGGTGGCATATTTGTACTCGTGGCACTGAAAGTAAAATAGTCAGAAGATTTATTTTTAGTGGTAAAATGAGTTTTATCTGATATTACACAACAATGACAACATCCCTTGCATTGTGGGAGGGGAGCTATTACAAGTCCATGTCAAACATGTAGGCCTATACTTTTGAGACCCCGCAAAAATGGTTGGTATATCTGAATGAGGCTTAAGAAAATTGGTCGCAAGATATGAATGAAGAATCTGTTTACGTCACTGCTCAACCTTTCCTCTTTAGCTGCTTTCAATTGGGTGCAAAATGGCAGCATACGTTAGGCTGAGCACTGCAGGATCAAATATAGCCTATAATTGAAGTGATATTGAGGGTGGGAGACTACACCTTCATGCAATGTTCTTCATTCTTGAGGTTTATTGGCCTTCGAACTTTGTTCAATATTGTTCCGAGAAATCAGGGAAAGTCCCCATATCGCAATAATGCGTGACGTCCGCTGAACAACACAGAAAATTCCTTACCTATTTTATTAGCCCTATATTAGCCCGAAAATTGTATTGTTTGGACTGATTTGTTCTTCCTCAGCTTCAGCTATTATATCAGCTCATACAACATACTTCATGATCCCGCAGTTGTCCTTTAAAAATAGCTATATTGTTTCGATATGGTTGTCTATGGCCATGCAGCTTCACTGTGCTGAAGCCATAGCAGCGCAGCCTCATACAAGACTTGATCATATTCAGGCCTTGGCTTTCATAATACACAGCTTCCTTGTAATTACTGCCTACACCACTGTGCTAAGCATGATGTATGTTGGCTATAGGCAGGCCTATACCATGTACTGTATCCCATAATACAGCTGGCAATTAATAAACAAAGGCTTCCTGCCTGCACCAGCTAGGCACTCACTCTGCATGCTTGCACTCTAATCTATCCTAGGCCTGTTATTGATAACCCCCCAAAGCCACAGCACACTGTATAATAGGCCTACACTGCAGCCATCCATCACTCAATATAATAGCTAGGGCACCCCCACTGTGGGATTGGTGGCTAGGCTCCATACATAAACATGCCCATATATGGCTGTGACCTATGATATTAAAAGCCCTGACTGTGAGAGCGCTGTGTAATGAGATACACAAGGCAGGCTAGTGCTGCTCTCACTGTGGGATAGGTACCTATACTGCGTGTGTGTGTGCGTTTGTGTGTGAGAGCTGTACTGGCAGACTACACTGATAAGCTAGCAGGTGCCAGGCTTTGCATAATGAAGTGAGGGAGGGAGGGAGAGGGAGAATAATATGGCAGACTGGCTGTGCGGCCTGGGTCGCTAATTATGACTGTGTGTGACTGCAGTGTGAGAAATTATATAGGCAGACATTGTGGTGATAGGCTTGACAGACTATATAGCTGTCTGTGATAGCTAGGTGCTTGTATGCTAGCTGCTTTGCAGTGCTATGTATGTTAGTATACTGCACTCAACTGAAAACAGCTGGTATACATAGGTACCTGTCGAGTGTGCATACCCTTCTCATATCACCTTCGCAACGGAACATGCTCAAATTTCAGCAATAAATTATTCAGGATATCAGCGAAACGATTGCGACTGAAATTGATCAATTTCAGCTATATTTCAGTCTCCTTGTGCTGCAGATCTACTGACATCGTTCGTAAATATAACTTGTGCGCCATTAATTTGGTTACTGCCACAGTACAGTGCGCATGCACTCCACTGGTACAGTGGTATACATGGAGAAGGTCATTCGGTCGAACCAGAGAAGGAAAACATGTTGTATGTTCTCACCTCCAATCAAAAAATATAATATCGGATGAATAATATAAGATTATTATTTCACATAAAATAATCTGTTATTTATTGGGGGTTGAACCAGCCATGTCCATCGCGCCACCGAGAGCCGTATGTGGCATCTACCAAATTTATTGCGGCACCTCAGACAACAGCTGGCTACACTAATTTGACAATGGCCATAGGGAGAAGTGTATTCTGAGTGCGGCACCTAAACTTGGACATCCGACTCTAAAAAGCAGCACCGAGGGAAAATTCTTATGATCAGCTCAGATGCGCATACAGGATGTTTGTTCGACTGAAATAACAGGCATGAATGGTGATTGTCCTAATTGGCACCACTAAGCTCTGTCGGTACCCTAATACCTGTGTTCCGAATTCACATCCACATGTGGTGTTGTATCAAGAACCAGAAATAATTCTGTGATGAAACGCATGGAGAGCAAAACATATTCTCCTGAGCACCCTCCATGAAACTTGGCGAGCACCCTGGGCACTTATCGGAACGTCTTTACTAAGTCCTCATATGAAATATTGCCATAGAATGCAAAGTTACTGTGCATTCAACTTGGGCATACAATGTGCATAATGCATGTGTAGTTATGGCAGCATTCACAAAACCCTCATAAGATATGGCAGGGGAATATACCACAGAAATTATCTACAATCCCCCATCTTGCACACAGCATATTTATGTTGACAGAAATTAACAATTCCCCACTCCCCAGGTTGTTTTGATGCGGATGATGTCTTGTAACAATATGAGTGTGCAGTATGTACCTCAGTTGTAGCTTGTAGATTTGCATTAGCCTATACCAAATATCTATATACTGTATGTTCACTATGGGATTTATATTCCAAGTAGGCCTACCAGTAATTTATTCATTTATTTATGATTTGGGAGGCAGTGTGTCATCAGGAGATGATATATAAATCATATTTAACATAGCCTAGATAACCATCTGTGGTTATGGTGTTACTGTTGTATAGTACGCCCTTGATTTGTGTGTGTTCAATGTTCATACACTGCAGCGAGGCTGCGCGCTGTGCCAGTGATCGATGGAGCATTAGGCCGTCAGTATTCGTTAATGTCAAAACCGTCCTGTTGTTCGTTAGTGAGGCCGTGGATGCTGCTTGTATTGATCGGTGACAGTGCAGAGCACTGAGCTTGCTGCAGCTGAACCAACTGGATATATTCCTAGCAGCGATGGAGAGTGGTTCGATTCTGTAATAATAATGATTGCCTTGGTCTGTTAGCAGGCAGCCATTATTATTGAGACTATCAGTATAGTCATAGTATGGCTAGCATATGGTTACGTGGTGCCCTGTGTTGATCTGAGAACACAACCACTGGGGGAGGCAGGAAGGGGGGGGTGGTAGTTTGTGACCCCCCAACTCTCGTAGGAGCCTTTGCACATGATGTTACCCTACTCTGCATTGCAATACTGTATTAAAAACCACTGACCCTGTTATAATAATGAGTATGTTGGCAGGCAGGGCAGCCTTTATTGAGACACTATATGGCTAGCATTTAGCATCTATGGCGATGGGATAGCCCTGAAGGACAATTCTAAAAGTGTGGAACATGACTTGAAAGATTAAGATTCCTTCTGATCAGCATATTCAACCCCCAAATTGACTTTCAGTCGATGAGACAGTGACAATGAGATAGACCTATTATTACGTAATGTCTTTATGACATCACAGGAGGAGAGAAAGAACTTGCTCAATGCGAAATTTATTCATTAATCTTGTCACATGAGAATGGTGAACTTGATTTGAATTAATACTGAATGTTCAAGAATATGTAGATGGAAGCATTCATTGACTTCGGAGAAAACAATTGTTTGACCCTTTTGGCCTAAAATGGAAGAATAAAAAACCAGCAATTAGCCTACTAGCTGTTTGGACTCGATAAGCCACTTCAATTTTGTTCCCCTTCATAGTTTGGTCATTGGTCCAAAATTTAGGGTTATGAAATACCCTCTCTTCATCTATGTTAGTTTCAAACAATCCAAAATGCTGCATTTGAGGAAGATGTGATTTGACACTTCTATTGGCCTTCAAAACTGAGCATGCTCAGTTATACTGGTTAGGAAGTTGGCCTGAAGCTAAATCAACAAGGTAGTGTAGACCATACATTGATCGATCATTCAACATGTTTGTGCAAGGGTGATGCAATACAGACAGCCTAGGCTGATGGCCCTACTAGCAAGAGGTTTTGCATTCAGTTGGCGTAATGGTGTATTCGGTGTTGGCATCAGGGTGGGTGTGAGTGTGCTTGTTATTTAGCCAGGACCAGCCGAGCATGGCGATCGCTACAAAGGAGAGGAATCTGTCCGCGCTCATGAAAGCACCAGGGGGAACAAAAAGGTGCGGGGATCAAATACCGGCTTGGTTTTTCTTACGGGGCAGGGATGGCGTGATGAATGCAGCTCATTGTTTGTATTGTCTGTCGCCCTGAGCAGGAAGGGCTCTGATTCGGCTGTCGCGGACAATGGCAGTGCGAGGTCACGCCGCTATTGTTGGATTCTTTTTGAAGAAGTGACGGAGTATATCAGTGCCAACTGGAAAGGGTTCTGTTGGGTGACTGGGCATAAATTCCTTTTGTAGAACCCTAGCTATTGCTTACTTGCCCGTGCAATGTTTGTGTCCCTTTTGAGGGGTGACGGCTAGGTGCTGTAAAGGTGCTTCTGTGCTAACTCTGTGGTTCCCTACCCGCGTGGCTCTTGCACCCCCAATACCCTTCCCCGGTCAGTTATTTTGAATGGTAAAAGTCAATGATCCTAGTCCTAGGCAGTTTTCAGAAGTCTGGGACCATAACTAGAAACTCCGCTTACACTGTGCCCCTTTAAATTACTTTCTACCCAGTTTGGGGTGGGATAAAGTTGACAGAAATTGGCTGGTAGGGGGGGGGGAAGGTTCGAAGAAGGTCATGACCCCCCAACTTTTGGGTGTACCCCCCAAATTTGTGGAGGTCCCTGTATCGTTAGTGTGTAGCATGTGAACCATCTGACGCCCCCAACTTCCAGCGAGTGGTTGTGCCACTGACAAGTACCTGGTAGCTCATTTCCCAATTCTGGTAACCTGGAAGAATCATGAGGTCATGTCACAGTAAAGCCTAGCGCACACGGACCGCAGAACCGCGAAACAGATTTGTTTCGCACTTGTTCTCCTGTTTCCTCCTGTTCTTCTCAAATCCCTGCAATCACAACAGAGTACAAAAACGAGGAACAGCTTGCAGAATGAACGGTATCTACTTCCACAGAGCACAAATTGGTTCCATGGGTGCCACCATTTTGTAATCATGTGTGTTATATAGCTGAACACAGTAAACAGCCTCCGGAGGTACCTTATAAATTGTTTCGCAGAACACGAAACAGTCAGTGCACACGGCACTGCGTCAGTCCGAAACATTCATTTGGCAAAACACTTGTTTCGTGTGCGTTGGGCTTAACCTAGTATGCTGTCTGAAGGCAGAGAGCAATGATTAATTGCTCTAAGTCACTGAGCTACACAGCCTGATGAGCCTTGGACTAGGTTATCTACTGGTTACATCAATGTCACATGGCTGCTCTGTGCATGCCCTGTCAGCTTGATGTCGCCATGATTGATCACTCTTTGAGTCACAGCTACACCGCCTAATGAGTTCTGTAGAATGTACTTGGTTGTCATGTATGTAATGTTTATGCTGTAGAGGTGTTTTGAATCCGGATTTGTGTTTGAGATCAGCTTAGCTGGGTCAGTAGGCCTAAGAGCTCTGTACTGCACATTGAAAATTTGACGGATCCCAGAAAAGCCTGGTCTGCTTTCCCAATGTTCCCTTGGGCAAGGCACCTTATCAACGTTGCTCCACCCTGTTCGAGCAATGTGGAACTGAGGGTACTTGAGTACACTCTGCACCCATAGCAGCTGCAACTCTCTGAGATTGTTGGAAAGCATGCCTTCCTCTGCATTTACATTTTGACTGTTTTATTTTCCTCTTGTGCTGCAAGTAGGAGACGATCTGATGATTCCCGAGAATGATCATAGATCAACTTTCTGACAAATATCACCAATAACCGACAGTAAGATCTCAGCATTTATTTTGATACGTCTTCGAAACCTCCCATGCAACGTGCTGAGGCTGCGAGGAAAGGTAATTGGTTTTTTGGCTTCATCAAACGTCACTTCAGTTTCCTTGACAAGGATGTTGTTGTCAGGCTGTTCAGGCAACTGGTCAGACCTCACCTAGAGTATTCCATCCAAGTTTGGTATCCTTACTTTTCAAAAGACAAGCAGTTGATTGAGAATGTTCGTTCAAAAGAGGTCCACTAGATTAGTTGATTCGAATTCTTCACTTTTTGAGGATAGATTGAGGCGTCTTGGTCTAACTTCGATGGAGCTTAGGCGAATTCAAGGTGATTTGATGCAGGTTTTCAAAATTGTCCATGGACTCGATGGCTACTTCTTCCAGTTTTCCATTTTACTGCCACTAGTGGCAAATGCTGCAGGTTGGATATTCGAAAATATTTCTTCTCGCAGAGAGTGATTAACAAGTGGAATAGCCTTCCAGAAGATGTTGTTTCATCAAAAGTGTGAATACATTCAAGAATTGTTTTTCAAGAGCTGTGGGCAAATTTTACGCCATTGGGTTCTGTTTCGCCTTTGGGTTGTTGTGGCTTTGGGACTTTTATTGAGGACTGTCCTTCCTGATCCTTTTTGACTAAACTATGAACTAAAGTGTCAAAGGGGCCGGACAGTGATTGGTATATTCACAAAGAACTAGCTCAGCTGGAGGATATATATTATCTTGGAAAAGTTCTACTCTGTAAACCCCAGAGAGAGCTACATGCAGAGGGGAACTCAATGAACTGGATCTCACACTCGTGAAATGTCAAGGTATCCATCCCATCATGCCTCAGATGAATGCATTCTTCGATACAGAAACCAGAGTATTAATTATCCTCTGTCTCAGCAAGAAACCATTAGCTCGGCGGAGGGTACCGTGCGTTCCCACCGGTACTATATTTAACGCGCCTGTGAACATACCGTGCATAGCGTACATATCTCGAGTTACTTCGTTACGAGAGTGCGTGTGATGCCTCTGTGCCTGCAAATTATCGGATCCGAACGGCCACACCGTAGTCAGTCTGATACCCCTGGATAGTGGCGAGGGAGAGAGTATAGAGGCTGCTCAATGCTTCATTAAAATGATCTAAAAATGAGAGAGGATCATTGCCGAATCCCAGGGGAGTATGTGACGATACTACGATGCTGTGTCGGCGACCTAGATTACAACATGGATGTAGGTCAGTGATGTTCATGTTGCTGCACACACAGACTCCCATAGGGAATACAGATTGATCATAATGAGCGCAGTCATAACATCGGGACATGACTCATGCGTGCTGGGCAGTGCATAATTTTGAGGTCGGCACATGTTTTGATATATTGTCTCAAGCTCTCCACTTTATTCACCTCTTAAGACCAGTTAATGTTACCTCTCCAACAAGGTATTGCCTGATTGGCTGTTTCAACGTGCTTGTATTGTGTATAAATAATTGTGTTCTTTATTAGGGTAAGGCAGGGGCAGTTCTACAGGGGGGCTGAGGGCATCGGCCCTCAATTGTCCTATCCCCCCTGCCCCCCCCCCAATTTTGTCGCTTTTCATAGGATGCATGTATATATAGAGTTCCTAAGCAAGGTTGGTGCTACAAGAGCTCTTGGGGTTTCATAGGCACCTCAATTTGGGGTAGATTGGACCCTAAATGTTTGTGTGCATATATTCAAAGGGTCTCAAATCATTAAAAATGGTCAAATTTTCTATTCTAATAGGTGACAGCACTTGATAATTGTTGATTAATGTGCCTGAATGGCATGATTTGACCCCGAGATTTCAAACACTACACTAACCCTAGTCCCACGCAATTATGCATTCAAAGTAGCCTATTACTTGTTAAAGTCGTCATGAAAATATCCTGATCATTTATCCATTATTGTATCGCCAAGTACTACCAATTTCGAGAGCATGTTTCTCATCAGAGGTGATCACCCAACTCCGGGCCCCCTGCATGCAACATTACATCCCTACATGATTGATTTGCTGCGACCATTAGAGCAAACCTTGCTAATGCCTCCCAGAGACGGGCATCTATCTCAGCCCATCAATTAATGAAGTAACTGAAGGCCTAATGAGGGATGAAACGCTGGGCAGCAGCGCTAAAAGCATGGCACTAGATCATTCTACATACAAATGAAAGGGAGAGGAAGCGTGGCTTGAAGGGGAAAAGTGCATTTACTAGGACAAACAAACGTAACTGTGATGCACTTAGCCGCATGTAGGCTGATTTTGGGCACTAGCTGACATATTAAATGAAGTCGCTGTGATGATCGATGACATCGCAAGCTATGTCCAAACTGAACTAGAGGCTCATGAACAGGTAAGGGTAACTTTTAGTTACATTATTCGTGATGGCAAGGTCATTCAAATGTGAGGAGGCAAGGGCAATAAAGATCAATGTTTTGTTTGTGAGAAAAACATTGTTCTGGAGGCCATCATAAAAATGTTGGGGGGCATGACCTCCTGACCTCCCCTAGTGGTTGCACCTTTGATAAGAGGTGACTAAAGGGGAGGTATTTGAAGCACTTTATGAACAACATAACATAACAAATCTACCTACCAACTTACCCACCCACCCACAGTTCCTAATATCTGCCTCTTCTCCTTCCCTTGCAGTAACGTGGAGGACAGATACGACACGGCCAATTCAAACTACGAATTTGACAGACCATACGGGCAGCATTATGGTCGTGAGAACTCACAGTATCGGGACGAGACTAGTTCCTCGCCCGCCTACAGGGAGCGGCAGAGAGAAAGGACTCGTGGCAAGAACTCTTTTTACTCACATTCCAGGTCCTCTGACCAATACGAGAACGATCCCACAAACTACCTCAAAGAGAACAGCTACCCAACGGAGAACTTTGGGGACGTCTCTTCCTTGCGGAAATCTCGTCACAAAACGTTCAAGGCCCTCCCGGCCGGCCAGAGTAAGAGCCCTTCTGCTCGCTCGGGCTCCGGGTCGGGCCACAAGTCCAAGAGTAACAGTCGCTCGCGGAGTAGGACGCGGAGTAAGAGTACGGGTTCTCGGAGTAGCGCCACGGGTAGTGAACGCTGGTCACGCTCCCGTAGCAGGGAAAGTGACCACGAGAGCCGGAACTCCGATGAGACCACGCAGAGCTCGATGGGCGGTACAAAGTTTGCTGGCCTATGTGTACGAAACTTACCAGCCAGATCAAGCGGTGAGAAAACATTTTTTCCTTAATATTCTTAACTTCATCATGAGGAGTCAGTTCAGTGTGCAGTGTTCAATGTGCAGTCATGATGTGTGTGTGTGTGCATGCGTGCGTGCCTAGGGTGATTTTAGCTGGGAGGCTCAGTTTGACGCCCATGAGCAGCTGTTTGGTGCCTGTGAGCAGTGAAAAAATTGGGAAAACCATACACTAAATTCTCATGTACTCCCGGAATGGAGCCTGGTTCCATTTCCATTTAAATCACCCTTGGTGCTTGCATTTGTGGTGTGTGTGGCTGAACTGAACAGCAAGGTTCACTTTTCACAGCTATTTCTTCGAAGCAGTTCAATGCACTTGGCAATTGTATATGCCAGACTGGGTGAGTCACTCATTGTCAAAGGTGGGTCATATTTCATGCACATTGACTCAACCCTCGGTCAGTTAGATCATGGCTGAAAAATGGGCTATTAATCTCAGACAGCATACTACATTACTGTGACATGCATGACCTGTCAATTGCATGAACCACCCCCTACATATCCCATGATACCCCAAATGTGTGAAGACGGCCATCCGATCCACACATCCGTGTCGTTTGGTGTCCACTCCTTGAAAAAATCCAACATGTAGGACTAACATAAATACCATCCAAGTCCAATCCCCGACTTTTAGAGAATTGGTGAGCGATTTTCACAGACACTATTATGGAGTACGTCCATCCGTGCACTATGGAGCATCGTTTTGGCATGACTGTGATGATATTGCATGTCTATCATGCAGACATTTTTGAATTTCATGGATGGGCTTTGCATGCGTTGCGAATGTGTGAATGGCACAATTCTATTTGGATGGCCACCTAACCACCTTTAGTCATGGTCAAAGATGGGTCAAACAATCCATGTACATTGACACAGCCCCAAAGTCACAGATGACCAGCTCTACCCAATACTTCCCACACAATCTTATATTTGAAAATGATGCACCCCTGAAGTCAGTTTTGTGACTGACGATTTAGAGAAAGTGACTCAAATATGAGTCACTTCAGATTTGACAATGACTCACACATGACTGACCATCCCTCGGGTATTGGGAGTGTGTCATACAATTGCGAATCAGGCAAACAGTGCATAGTATCCATAATATGATCCGCTTTGATTCGTGAAAATGAGGCACACAGTAACTGTATAGGTCAGCCTTCAACAGGAGATTCATTGTCTAGCAAGCATTTGGCAGGTGATCGACATGCTGTATTTTGAAGTTATTTGTCAAACTCGCTCCAATCCCTGCGACAGAAAGCGTTATCAACGCTTTGATTGCCAAGCCTTACATGCTCTGTAATTATGTCTGCCCACGGCTCTGGAAAGAAAGCTCTCCCTATACGGCCGTGTCATCCGTGAAATTAATTCTTTGATATTTTTCAATTTTCTGCTGCATCAAGGAGTGGATAAAGATTGGGGTCGGCCATTTAGGCTCCCTGGGAAAATGTAATCAAAGGCATAAACGAGCCATTAGCAGAGTGTGCGCGTGATATAATATTCATTGCATGATTACTCACGCGAAGACGCCACTAGCCGCAGCTCTTCTGAGCGTGAACACAAATGTGTGTTCCATGGCTGGATTAATTGCATCGGCTCCCCTCCATTGTTTAGGAGGTCACCCTGTCAATGTACTTTCTCCGAGAGGTTCAGCGCATACAGTCGGTCTGTGGTATCAAGCCTCAGAATGGCTCTCATCGTGGGTTGTTTCCAGAGTTCTGCGTATGTTGCCAGATCAATATTTGTAATTACTGAAATGATTCTGGTGTCTTGTGAAGCCATCGAAGCACCTGCCTGACAGCTGGTAGAGTCTGGGGGTTGTTGAACTCTAGACCAACTGAGGCTTAGTTAGACCCTAACCGAGCTTCAGACATCACAAACCAGGCTTCAAGAAGTTGAGAGCAAGCCCTATGAAAAGAATAGAAGAATACAAGAGCATCTATACGCTCATTATATCCCCATTACACAAATAGTGTTTGGGGATATTTCCCCAGACACTATCAAATTATATTTGTTATGTTTCGGGTGTGTTGCCGCTACTGTCTCAACCACCGCTGCTGCTGCTGCCAGAAACATCAGGCGTTAGCGCAATGACTTTCCAACACAACGTTTGATTGACCTGATACATGGATGGGTTCGAAAGTGGGCGTTGTTGCAATGCTAGTAACCGCTAATTAGCATGATTCACGTGAAATTTCAAAGTTTGTCTGATTTGAAAGAAACTTTGTGGATGGGGACCACAGTTGGTCATTTCGAGGTCATCAGAGGTCAAATTTGCATAATAAATGCGATTTTCCGAACTTTGTCGGATTTGAACGAAACTCGGTGAATGTCAACTAACTTTGTTCATGACATGTTTCGAGGCTATTCCAATGTCATTGGAGGTCAAGTTTGCATATTCTCTGTGAATTTGACAAATTCTTCGGATTTGAACGAAACTTGGTGGATGTGTGCCTGTGATATGTAGACCACTTTGGTTTCCGACTAAAGTGGAGGTCATTATGAGGTTATCAGAGGTCAAATTTGGAATAATTTATGCAACAACCTCGAGGGATGCCTCTTTGCCAATTTTCAGACTAACCTTCCTTGTCTTGCCTGAACTGAGAGACATAGTGAATACTCCGCAGTGTTGGCGCTAAGGTGCGCATTTGCGCAATTTGCGCACGTTTTGCGCTAATCCCGCATTGGGGAAAATGTTGGGGGGATGGTCCCCCTCACAAAAAAAAAAAAATGTCTTGCTCGATTTCAACAGCTTCTTAATGACACTACTGATGCCCAAATGGCATTTGCTAATGCATAGAACTAGTACAATATCATTTCATGTCGAAGAAGTTCAAATTTATCTCCAATTTCAGTATTTCCGATCCCGAATCTCTCTCAAATTCAGAAAATTCCCCCCGAAAAATTAGGAATCCCCACAAAAAATTCAACAAGGGGGGAATTCTCCCCCAAACCTAAAACCTTAGCGCTAACACTGGCCCGAGG